>MU183786.1:54560-98000 GCA_016904865.1 Pissodes strobi
TCGCTATAACGCTTTGGAACTGCTGACACTGTTATTTTGCTATATTTTCCATCATTTCTTGTTCCTTTGATGGAGCCAGTAATATAAGCGGAATGTATAATGGTGTACAGGAACACTTCAGAAAGGAAAATCCTTCATTGATATATACTCACTTCATGGCACATACTTTGAATTTGGTCATAGCTGATTCAACTGCAAATTGCATTCTTGCTTAGAATTTGTTGGATTTAGTACTAAAATCAGCCGTGTTTTTAAGTAATTCATACAAGAAGATGAACATATGGACAGCTTTAACTAAGAAACAGCATAAATCCCACAACAAAATATACCAATAAAAAAAATTGATACGGTCGGTGGAGCAAGCACAAAGAATAGAGCTTATAATTGACTTTCGAGAGTGTGTTTTAGAAACTTGCAAATTTGCTATGTTTATTTCTTTCCCAATTGAGGTAACTGGAGGGCTTTGACACTAAAACAAAGTTTCTTGCTCGCAGTTTGATACAAAAATGGAGTGAATGTGAATCTATTTTTATCGCTGGAATTATTCTTGATATATTTCTCGGTCACTTCAGCTCAGACAAAAGGTTTAGATTATTTAAAACCTTGGAAATGGGTAAACATTTTACTGTTGCAGATTAAAGAAAAAATAAACGAAGCCCATTTCTCAAAACTCTATGGTCAGTGCCAACGTTTTGCACAAGGAATAAATAGTAAACTTGAAGAACAAGATGACGTTCTGATTGAAACTGATTTTAAAGAAAACAGAACTCTCAAAAAGAAAAAGCTTTCTGGTGAGAAATCACCCGACGAGGCTAGAAACTTTAATCCATTTATGAAACACAAATTCATATAATACGAAATACTTGACACCATTTCAAATAGTATAGAAGAAAGATTTGTTGCCAACAAATCACTGCTCTTAGATTGCTCCTTTTTTGACCCACAAAAATTTGATAAGATTTATAAATTATTCATAGACGATTTTCAGGAAGATACTCTTACAACAGTAGCCAGCCTGGTTAATATTGATAGGAATATTTTACTTAAAGAACTCATCCAGTTTTGTGGATAATAGAAAAACTACATCAATAATTGGAATGGCGATATTTTCTATTCGAACGTGATGACTTAGAAGACTACACACACCATTCATCAGACTTAGATAGTAGTAGTGAGTCTAACGAAAGTGTGAAATATCATGGTAAAGAAGAAAAAGGTAAATGCTTAAAATGTCTATCTTGTGTCCTGTTTGTACTTCACGAAGTTTCCACTCAATCTGGATTATTCAGTCACTTATACATACATGTCAAATTTATTATAACTTTGCCAATTACTCAAGTTTCATGTGAAAGAGAATTCAGTAAATTCAAAATTATATGGAACAAATTAAGATCTCATATTAATCAAACAGTTTTATCGTCATTGTTGATGCATGCGGAGAGAGATTTGTTTAGCAATATTGACAAGGATCAAATTATAGACCAGTTAGCAGCAAGCAGTGATGAATTGAAACGTTTGTTAACAATATAAAAATAAATAGTATATTACTATTACAGTACAAGAGTCGTATTATTTTTTTCCTATTTATTTATAAAAAATTTGTAAACGATGTAAATCTAAAATCTGAATTTCAATTGATCATTATTTAAAATACCACTAGTTTTCCCTATTTTAGCAATGAAGGGGTTAGAACGGGGTAGAGGCTTCAAATTGGCTTATCGCCGGGGGGCCCATAGACAAGCCAATCCGATACTGATTCGAAAAATCTTTAGTTTTTGAAAAATTGGCAAATTAACATTTTTCTATTGTATAAATACTATATGGCTTTTGTTTTGTTATACGTTGGCAATGACCGCGAAGCGTGACGAAAAAAAAACAATCGAGTACTGCAGCACTATTTGTCTGACAATATATCTCCTTATTACTCCAGCCGGGACGATTAAGTAATTAACCTTTCGTCGGGCACAACTCTTCTAGCAGATATAACAGTATTTCTTTTGCATCGTGTATGGTA
Source organism: Pissodes strobi (assembly GCA_016904865.1). NCBI lineage: Eukaryota > Metazoa > Arthropoda > Insecta > Coleoptera > Curculionidae > Pissodes > Pissodes strobi. The sequence goes on from MU183786.1 coordinate 56,575, forward strand.
ACCTATAATGATAAAATCCCCACCGCATAGGTAGCCTCCTATTTTTATACCAACTATGGATACGTCCGTGACAGTTTGTGTTAGAAGGTTGGATGTGCACGTAGCTAACATTTTGATCTCTTGGATACACTGCCCCTGATTACGTTATAATTTACAAATTATTAATATCGCATTTTAGCATAGAGAAGAACACTACCATTGGCCAGAGTTTTACATTTCTAGACATATTAAAGGAGGCTACCTATGCTGTGGGGATTTTAACACTCTAGGTTATCATACACGATGCAAAAGAAAGACTGTTGTATCTGACAGAACAGCTGCGCCCGACCAAAGGTTAATATCCTAATCGTCCCGGCTGCGATAATAAGTAGATGTAGTGTCATTTCTGTAGTGCTCGATTAATTTCTTTTTCGAAACGCTTCGCCGACTTGGCCAACTAATAACTTAAAAGCCGTATAGCATTTTTACAATAGAAATATGTTAAATTGCCAATATTTCACAAACTGCAAGTTTTCGAACAGATAAGCTTATTCAGGGTATTCTATTTAAATTAAGAAAGTTGATACTTCTCCGCGAAAATACGAAAACCCCGTATATATGAAAATATAATATTTTAAAAATTTAAGTAAATCCAAACAACTTTTGTATTAAACTTTTTTTGGTACACCCCGTAGATTCTGAGAAAAGGTGTCATCCCATAATAATCGGGCCACCTTGTACTTGTGGAATTAATATTTTTTTACTTAAAAGATCCATCGGAGGGAACTAAAAGTATCAAATAAAAATTAAAGAAATATTTATTAATTTTCAGGACAAACGAAATTTTATATAATTTTTAATTATTTGCTAACTACTCTGTACTTACAAAAATCTACAATATTTAAAATAGTCGTTGCCTATATAGTCGATAGGCCATGAAATTTGATTTGCCTTAATATTTTGTAAACTGCATTAAAAAAATTACTATTTTAGTGTTGGAGATACGTACAGCAAAATCTAAACATTTTTCATATTCTTTTCAAATGAACAGCAGTTTAGTCCAGCTTAAGCTCTGTCAAATTTAGTATTAAAATAATGCAGCCAAGTTACAATTTATTGAATATACGTATATTTATCAATTAAGCCCTAATTTTCTATTTTTGTTTCAGGTAAGCACATGATATTCGATGCTTTAAAATAATATAGCAACGCTCAGAGCTTTCAAATAATGGTAAGTTCAAACAAGAATCAGTATTTTGGTTCGAAAAAGTATTAATAAACATATTCGTACATATTAGTAAAAACGAAAAAATTAGTACAAATGTTGTGAAAAGAAGTACTTAAGATGCATCATTTAGTTAGTCTAAAGAGCAAAAAAAGGAGCAGACAAAGAAAAATGCATACTTATTATTTTTAAGTGATAATGCGCAATTTTCGTTGAACTTGTTTGCTAGTAGAATACAGATGAAATCAAAAGCAAAAATCTTCAAAAATGAGAAAACTTTTATATTTTTAATTAAAAAATATAAAATTAAATTTAAATTTAAAATCGGATATGTAAGTAGCTTAAAAAAATTAAACACGTATCAATTTCTTATGCAAAATAAACAATGGATGCTTTTTATTTAAAGCATTTCATAGAAAATTCACCATTTGTTTTTTGCTGGGCTTATTTAAAAATGGATTTCAAATTGAATAGCATATTTGCATTGCCACTTTTTCCGTTCTATCATCAACCTTCTTTTTTCAAATAGGAACTTAATTTTTTTTATCGTTTTTCAGATGATGTTATCGCTATTAAATAACTTGTTTTGGTTTGGCGTAATTTTAAATACTTTAACTTACTTTTGAAATTTTTATATTCTATAGAAATATTTTATTTGTTTTCTTTTTGGTAAGTGTAATCTATTTTCCACCCAAGCAAAATAAATAATTAGAAAAATAATTAAAGAAGAATAAAAGAAAATTTAAAAAAATTTAAGATTTTATTTAAGAAAAGAAAAAACTGGATACCACCATTTGATAGAGTGGAAAAAATGGCAATGCAAAAGTGCAATTCAATTTGAAATCCATTTTTGAATAAGCTTAGGAAAAAATAAAACTATTTTTGAATATATCGGTTTTTTTACGGATATCTCCGGAAATACTCGAAATATAAAAATTTTCTAAACGGCATTCTTAGGAACCTAAATGCGCAATGTTTCCCTAATTTGACCGACACTATATCTCTTACAGTTTTCGAGTTCCCCATAAAAATTTTTAATAAACTTTATTTAAAGCTCTTAAAATAAGGTTCTTTAAAAAATTTTAGCTCATGATTTTCTCACGTCCTAAAAAAATATGTATGCGCATATTTGATATTCTAGTATACGAAAAGGTAGTTTTTATTCTTCTTACATTACCCTCTCAAATGTAGTAGAAGTATGATGTAAATATTTTAAAAAATTACGTCTCCTGCGGTTTTCCGAAATAGCAAATATTTTTTTGAAACAGAAAATGTTTTCTATTTTAGGAGGTTATTCAAAACCCGTGAAATTCGAGCTTTTAAAAGTATCTTTTTGTGCCAAGATAATTTTGGCTAAAGTTTTGAAAAATCCTCACTTTTCACTTTAAAACTAACTTGTATGTTAAGGTACAGCTTTCCGTGTCAGGCCGTTTGAGCTGGCTCATGTTGAATGAATGAGTGAGTGAGGCACTTTCGAATTTTATATATTAGTAAAGATGTTATTTTTTTTATTTGTATTGTAGTGTATGTATTCATAAATCCTCCAAAATTAATTGTAGAGTAAATCCAACATGCTAGTTAGTTACAACCATTTTAATACATGCAGGAAACTGCCAAGCGATTTTCAACTGACTCATCGAGCTATTGATTAATATATTCGATTATTCTGCTTACCTCTGGTTTCAATTTCCGTCTGAGAGAATACCAATATCAAGTATACTATTTGAGTATCATGATAGATTGAACGGTCATATAATGTATTCATTGAACCAGGATAAGTTTTTAAAACCTTCCTCATTATAGTGTGAATATATAATGAGGAAGCTGCTATGGGCCCCCCATCAAGAAATATATCTACATTAAAAAAACATTCGACGATAGTGACTATTTTAAAATGGAATTCGTCTGGCTAGAGCACAAGAACTTATTTTTATAAGAAGACAGATTATATCTACCTAGGTGGTAGATGCATAAGCCTACTCGCATCGTCCGGTGAAAGACCACCCCACCAGAATTGGGGAGCGCTAAGTGGTTTTCCCAAATCACGTTCCGCTTCCGCGCTGGTGATCCCGGGTTTCACAGTAGGAATATATGGACATGATGGTGCTTCCGGGATCAAAATATTCCGGAGGTAAACTCCCCGGCCATTCGGATCTCCGGACGCTGGGTGGCCCTGGGAGCCCTTCATTCCGCATTTCACAGACAGCAAAGATACCGAACCAATTTAGAATAGATTTCTGCAACATAAGAGGCCTAAATACAAACATAAATTCGGTACACCAACATCTACAAGCAAATAGACCACACATACTAGCCCTTACAGAAACACAAGTATGTTCTACAACGACAACAGTGAACTACCTCCATCCTGGTTACGACTTACATACCCGATTTAGATATAAGTTCGGAATATGCCTTTTTGTCCGAAGCGACCTTTCATGTCACCGCGAGGAAACACTCGAACCGAACAACCTTGACGTCATGTGGCTCAAGTTCACCGCCAAGGGATTAACCAAGTTTATATGTTGTCTCTATCGCCCTCCGAGCGATAGAGCCTACCAAAGCTTTTTCTCAACACTAGCTACCACCTTTGACTCAATACAGGTCGATCACCCCAGTTCAGAAATAATCGTTCTGGGAGACTTCAATGCCCACAACACCAACTGGCTCAAACATCACAACAAGACCGACAACGAAGGTAGAGAGGCTGAAGCGTTTGCCATCAGCTGCGGGCTTACTCAACTTGTAGACGAACCAACTCGAATCTCAGAGAGGGGCGAATTCGCCGCCCTCCTGGATCTTTTTCTGACCACCAATCCTGACCAGTACAAGGTTACAGTTGGTCCGCCATTAGGTACCTCCGACCACAAACTTATTACAACGGTTTGTGAATTGCCACTCATACAGAAGGATCCACCATTGCCTCGCAAAATCTGGCATTACAATTCTGCAAACTGGGACGATCTGAGGCAGTTTTACCTAGATTTTCCTTGGCTCGACGTGTGCTTTGCCACTGACGACCCGTCAGACTGCTGCGAAGAGATCATGCAAGTAATCTCCTCAGGAATGGAAGCATACATCCCAAATTCCATCAAGTTACCATCAAAAGGAAAGCCCTGGTTCGACAAAAGATGCGAAAGAGCTGTAGGAAGGAAACAGCAAGCCTATAAGTACTGGCAGCAAAATCAGACCGCTGAAAATCGCAATTATTTTATCGAAACGAGAAACGAGTGCAAGCGTGTGATCGACGAAACTAAGGACAAACACAATCAAAGGATCAGGAATAAACTTTTGCAATGCCCCAGTGGCTCCAGGAATTTCTGGTCGGTAGCAAAGGCAGTAAGTAACAACTTTACAAAAACGTCTCTCCCACCTTTGACGGACGAACGTGGCATCACGGCGACTACAGCCAAGGAAAAAGCAAACATGCTCGCCAAAATGTTTTCATCGCACTCTACCTTAGACGTGCCCCAAAGCAAGACTCTCCCCACTATACCGAACATCAACACCACCATGGCAGAAGTCAAGTTTTCTCATCGTGATTATCGCAAAATCTTTAAAGAACTAGATACGCAAATGGCATCAGGACCGGACGGAATACCTGCCATCGTGCTAAAGAACTGCGCCAACGAACTAACACCTGTTTTTTCCAGGATTTTTTCTCTTTCTTACAGAAAAGGGATTTACCCATCCTCTTGGAAAGTCGCTCGAGTGCAACCTGTTCCAAAAAAAGGCAAGAAAACCACGCCCTCAAACTATCGCCCGATTGCCTTGCTTCCAATAATCTCCAAAGTCATGGAACGTATAGTCAACTAGCAACTACTCAAGTACCTCGAGAGCAACAGAATAATCAGCGATAATCAATACGGCTTTCGCAAAGAGAGATCGACAGGAGATATATTGGCCTATGTCACTCATATATGGAGTAGGGCAATTGAAAACTACGGAGAGTCTCGAGCGATTGCGTTGGATATTTCAAAGGCATTCGACAGAGTTTGGCATGACGGACTGCTCAACAAACTGCCGTCCTTGGGACTGCCCGCCTCTCTCTGCAGCTGGCTGGCCAGTTTCCTTAAGAACCGATCCCTACACGTTGCAGTCGATGGACACATCTCGGACACATTCACCATCAACGCGGGCGTGCCTCAGGGCGCAATACTTTCACCAACTCTGTTCCTCATCTATATTAATGACCTGCTGATCGAAACGAATAATCCTGTTTACAGTTTTGCAGATGACAGTACCCTTGTCTCCCACTTTAGATCAGAAAAACCCTTACCAGCGACTGAGACTCATCACCGCAGACAGGAGCAGATTACAGCAATTAATCAAGACCTGGAGAAAGTTCAAACTTGGGGCGACCGAAATTTGGTCCAGTTCAATGCAGCAAAGACCCAAGCAGCAACGTTTACTAAGAGGGCCAATACAGCGGGCCCTGACATCATTATGGCAGGGTCGACCATTCCTTCATCCTCGTCAATCGGGCTGCTGGGTGTCTCGGTCAACAGCAATATGTCATGGCATGACCATGTTGCTAACATCGCAAAATCAGCCTCCCAGAAGCTTGGTGCGCTATTTCGCAACAAAAAACTCTATACACCGCAGCAGTTGCTCTTGCTGTACAAAGCGCAAATAAGACCGTGCTTAGAATATTGCTCACATATCTGGGGTGCCGCACCAAAGCATACCCTAAAGCTGCTGGATTCCATTCAGAAGAGGGCTGTGCGTCTCGTCGGCGATCCGGAGTTGACCCGGAATCTGGATAGTCTGGAACATCGCAGACATGTGGCCGAGATGTCTCTGTTTTACAGATACTTTCACGGCAGATGTTCCCAGGATTTGGCCCTCATAATCCCGCCCCTGGCAACTCCTGTCAGGCCGTCCCGACAGACGGCAGGAGCGCACCAGTTCGTCGTACAACTAGAAACACCTAGAACATCGCTTTACCAGAACTCCTTTGTCTGGCGCACTGCATCACTGTGGAACTCACTTCCAGGACATCTGTTTCCCACTAATTACAACCTACAAATATTCAAGAACCGTGTCAATCAACATCTTCGCACACACACCGCTCGTCGAGCGCCATAGGATCTACCTTTAGTGTGTGTGCCACTGCCATAAAAAAAAAATAATAAATTTATGTAGGAAGCTCTAAATTTGAAATATTTTTTAGTAAAATTGCAGCTAGTATTTTCATTACTAGTGCATATCGTAAAAAGAACAAAGTAAAATGAAGATATCTGGAATGTGGGCTACGGCAGAAAGCGTACAGGCACCTGTTACCTTTGACATGCAGCGATATTAAATTCATGTTCTATATCTTGCTAAAATGTGTGGCTGCTTCAAATTATCGTTCGCAACAAACTTAATAATAACTCTAAACAGATGTACATTATAGTTGCGCTGTTTACTTGCATTTACTACATAGTAGCGACGATCGTAAAATTGCTCTTTATGCAACAAGTTGTGAAAGCTCAAGTGTTTTATGCACGCGACGTTAAAATTATCAAGCGAAACGAGACGAAGTGGACAGGACGTCGGCGTCGTGTGTCTAAAACACATTTTTCTTCAAATGCTGCACATAAGATATTTTTCTATTCGCATAAAACTGACATATGGCACCTTATGCCAATTTGTCACCATGCCAGTTTTATAAGTTGTGTGAATTTATTAGGAACAGTGGAAATATGAAATATTAAGGAAATAAATAAAAAGTTGGTAGACACTACTTCACGGAAAGTGCCCAGTGATGGGTTACTTCCTAAATGTATCCAATGTTTACGGAGAAATCCACAAACACTTTACGAAGTAAATAATATGCATTCTCACATTGCACCATAAAAAAGCATACAGATGGGTCAAGAACTGAAGAAGGGATTGCAGTCTTCTCGGACAGTTAAGCATTTATCAAAGCGCTGAGCTGACCAACAATCAGCTCCAGAATGGCATGGGAATGCCTAGTTGGGCTAAAAGAACTAGGCAAGAATAAGAAACTATCCATTCAATGGACACCAGGGCACGCTGGGATAGAGGGCAACGAAAAAGCAAACGAATTGTTTAAAGTAGGAGCATAAATTCCGCTCTTAAGACTGGACTCTTTCGTGGCATAATGATGCACACCTAAAAGGAAGAGTTCAGGAAAGAAGAGCGAACCAAATGGATCAGTCTATGGGAATGTCTTCCAAGGTTCAGGCAATCAAAGATGTTTCTAGGGTCCCCTTGCCTAGTAAAATCAAAAACCCTTGTAATTCTGAGTAAGAACAATCTTCTTATCCTCACCATCTTTCTTACGGACCACTGCCGGTTGAGAAGGCACCTAAAGAGAATAAAAATTGAAAACGATGAGGAAACCCCGGAACACCTCACGGAGTGCGAGGCGGTCGCGAATAGGCGAATGGCCTGCTTCGTTGAACAGAAGGAACTTCCATACATAGAGCCATCCAGACTACGTGCTAGCTAGATAAGGTACTCTGATTGAGAATCACATCAACGAACGCACCAAGGAAGGAGAACACATAAGATCTATACAGGTCACAGAGTACTATACAGTAAAGGTTGCCCGTACCGCATCAGAGGGCTTCAGAGTTGCACGCGCATTACATCGTTGACAAACACCATATTTTTAGGGTCTAGCAAATTGCTGTCAACTGGTCCGTAGCTCAGTGGATAGATGCTGCGTCTGCGATACGACAGCCCGTGTTCCATTCCAGTGGCAAGACATGTTTTTTTTACTTTAAATCTTATGTGTAAAAAGATTTTTTCTTCATTTTGGGCATGCTTTAGGTTAGTTTTGGTTAGTTTCTGTTGGTTGCGCCCCCGTAGCGAGCTAAGCGAGTGCAGGGCCATGCGTGAAGTGTAATATTAGACATTTTTATCAAAAATGTGATGCGCTCGCAACTTTGAAGCCCTCTGATATGGTACGGGCGTATCGTTGACCTGCGTGCAAAGGATCTCCCGGCCGTGCTTTAAAATTTCATTCATTGAATTCATGCTAACCAACTCTTGACTTCCGCTTCAATTTCGATCGAGTGTACACGCGTTTTGTAGCGGCTCTGTTGTTGCCATTCTGGGTGAACACGTGCCTATCGTTCAGTGACCGTTGTCTCTCCCTGATGAAGAATCGGGAGACCTAGCCAGCAGGAATACTCATTCAGGCCAGGGGAGACCGGATGTCTCCGTGGGACCAATTCTGTCTGTGTCTGCTAAGTTTCGGCTTACAGCCGCCATTTTCTATTTGTGTGTGCTAGTCGAAGCCTTCAAGAGAGCGTATGCTCGGCATCTTGAGGGGTCCACAAATATAGTGCCTCCGATCCAACAAGGGTGTAACATGTAAGATGTTCGCCCCAGCTCTAATTAAGCCCGCACGGGGGTCTTACTGGGCGAATGCGCTATGCGCGATACCCACTAGCAGTAACAGCTTCGAACAATACAATCCACGTATTTCACATGCTAGAGTCAGGTTTGTGTTAAAATTTATAATGTTAATTTAGACAACCGGTGATGTTAAGTTTTTGTACGATTTCTCTATATTTACGATATTTGCCCGTTACGGAAGTGATATGTCGGTAGGGGGGTAAGTTCACGCGCCAAGGGAGAAAGACATCGCTCCTGCAGGTTCTAGAAAACACTTCTTTCCCGACTCTGAACAAAGTAAGTCGCTATAGTGCGCGCTCCCCGTGGCACTCGGTCATGTAAGTAAACTCACTCGTTTACAGTCACCGTCTCAAAAGCCAAAAAGTAAACGGCGTTCTTGGCACTCGGCCAATATTCTCTCTGCTTGCCTACCTATGCGACCAGCGTAGCGTGTTTTAAATCTATTTTGTTGCGTGTATTAAAACCGCATTTCCATAAAAGCATCCCTGTCATGCTCTTTTTTTAAATTGAAGTTTTCTCTTTCACACTCATACAGTGTGATGTTTGACAGTGCAAATAACTCTGCAAGGTAAAATAAAATCTTGACGCTATTGCGCTACCAACAGAAGTTATTTATGCATATTACTGCATATTCTCAATCCACTCCAACTTGAGTCATTCTTATGTGCAAGAAGTTGAAGTACTTTGTATGTAGAAGCCAATGAGATACTTAGTAAGTGTTTTTAAGTGACTTCCCCTGTCTTGGAAGATAAACTGCTCAACGATTGAACGTTGGTCGTCAATAATTGATGAATATATTGTGCACAGTAGCTAATTGTGGACATTAAGGTAATATTTATCCTTTTATTATTATCTCAGTTAATCAAGCTCACACTGAGTGGTTCCGTAGGAACTTTAACAATCATTGAACTGTGTTTAGTTGCAGGGTTGTATTTATAATCGTACGCTTTGTTAAGATTATAATTGTTTATGCAGTTCTGTAGCCTTTATAGGTATTGGTATTCTGATATTGTGTGAAGTCGATAACCTGGAACCGACAAAAATTGTCTATGTTCTAGCACCGACAGAATTAAATACCTTAAATGTTTATGTTTGTTTATTTATGAGCTTTCAGTTGTTTTCAGGTAAAATGACATATTAAAATATTCATATAATGCTAAAGGTTTTTGTTTTATTTTCAAATTCTCTTTAGAACTAGCCCCTATGGTAATTTATACTGCCCATGTCCAGTCTCTGTTTGTTTAGAAAATCGACCGAGATCGAACAAGACAGATACAACAGACATGAATAATAAAAAATATATCAGAATTTGCTTGTTTTTGGCAGTACTCTTGGGTAATTAGACAAGATAATGTTTTTTAACTGAAATCTGATTTACTATTATTTTTTAACTTGAAGGTCACTTTCCCCAAAAATTATTATTTTACATATTCAAATTTTTAAACTACGTTGTATCAACCTCTGTTTTTGTTATTTTAAAAAGAGTAAAACTGATTTTTATGGTTTTTGCTATAATTCAATTCTACTCGTAATATATGAGGCGTTGCGGTTAGTCAAGGCGAACTCAACTTTCGGTAAAAAGTGAATATTAACTGCGCAGTATGTAACAAAGGCAGTATCCAGTGTAGCATCCGTGGTACTTTTCCTATTAAAGTGCAAACATTCTATTTGTTGCATGCCAAACAGAAGAATTTCAATAAAACAAGTTTATTTCTCTTTGGCAAACGGGATATAAACTTACTAAAATTAAAAGTTTACCAGATAATAAGGAGTTCTGTTACTGGCAGATATTCATGTATTTTCGTGCCCTCCGGAAAGGGAGAAGAAAGTCACACATGTGCCCGAATTGAACAAAACTAAATATTTAATGTTAAATGGGTGTCAGGCGCTTGAACTCCAATTTCGAATCAAAAATCTGTTAGATACTTGCACTTGTCTGTAGTAAGTCTCGTAACTTATATTATTTTATCAAATATATACCTTGTATGGGTGCGGTAGATCCTAATTCCCGTGAATTTTATACCGATTCTCCAGGGGTAACTAGACTAACTGACCAATTATCTCTTTGATTTATTTTGACTTTTAAGGAACATTTTTTTCATTATTTATTAATTTAAACTTTCTCTAGTAGTCCACATTTTTGGACAGAAATTAATTACATCTTTATCTACCCATATCCCATAAAATACTACTTGAATCAGTTTTTTTTAATGCCGTAATATCATTCATATAAATGAAGCAAATGTTGAAATAAGGTTTTTAAAGTATCCTGGGACATGATTTTCCAATTTGTTGGCAAACACCAAAACGCAAATCACTAAACTTGCAGAATCTGCAGTTGAAATATCACGCGCTTCCATTCGAATAAATTCTTTAATAAAATGAATTTATATCGTCCAGTCAAATAAAACTTTTCAAAATAAATGCTAGCAGATAGGTAAGGTTTGTAAATAATTACATTTATTCCCAGGCTCGACAAAATTCGTAGGTGAGCTATTTTTTGAACAATCTGGAGTTCAGATTTTCAAAATAATGGCTGGTCCCCTCTCTGATTTCTTAGAAGCCCGGTGGACGTCAAATAAAAGCAGAAACTAACACAAGTGACAACAGAAAAATCTTAGTATTTGTATAAACATATTTGGCATACTCAATATTCGTATTTTACAGCATTTTTTTTCGGTTTATCAAGCAATTAAGATTCAAAAATTAAATTGCACTTTAATTAGAAACGGTCCTAGTGTTATCGTATTTATTAGCATATTCCCAGGTCTTTCCTTATAATTATCCGACTTTCTTGAAGATGTACGGCATACAAATTCACGAAAGTTTTCGAATTTGCGACACCACTGAAAATTAATTAAAGAGATAACCATAAAATTTTTCCTCCTGTTGTGCAAAAGTTGCACCCTCCGCTGAGAATTTTCCTCGAGTTGGCGCACTATTATTTCCGGAAGTTCATTAATGTTACTAATTAATAGACCTCTTAAAGATACTAAAGGCGCTCAATTTTTTTAAAAATAGTTGGCAGGTGAATATTTTATTACGTAGATAAGAGAAAACATATTATGAACTTACAAGACTTTAAGTGCCTGAACACTTAATTATATGTCTAAAATTTAATTATATCTAATTAAACTGTAGATCCTGACAGTTAATGTGAGAGTATATGTAGACATAATTATTGCAAAAGAATTTTGTCACGAGCTCGTGAACTGATAAGATATTGTAGATATAGCGAATATCTATTTTTTTTTAATATACACTCTTCTACACTCAATAACTCCATGGATATTTTCTCGATACAGAAAGTTAACGAGCCAAAATTCTTTCACGATTAGTAATTAGAGTTTTATCGGAAAATATCAAGATTTTAGGAACATTGAGCCGTGATTTTACACCTCAGTTGTTTATTCGGGGAATTCGAAAGAAGCTAATTGAGTTATATACAATGTTGTACACGGATAAAATGACGTTCTTTTAAGTTGAAACAGCAGGATTTATCTGTAACCCAATTAGACCCAACTGTATAAGTTGGATTTAGTTTAAATGTAACAGTTACATTCTGTCGATTACGCCAAATCCAAGTTTAAAGGGGATCAAGGGAAATATTTTGACGATTGCATAAATCACAACATGCTCCAGGGAAGAATATGGTGCGATGCGTAAAAATCGGATCCCTCCCAGCATACGTTGCGAGGTAGGGATCCGAGGGGGACCTAGCTATCGGAATTTTAACATTATGAGTGTCTTTTTTGGGCCTCAAAATTATAAATCCAAAACGTATCCTAGTTCGGTGGTACTTCTTCGAATTTAGGTTAGTGGATTTTAACCGCCGGCACTGGATATACGAATATCGTCGAACGGACAAAACCTGATTTTTTATCGAACTTATCAAAAAAAACCGTGGTTTTCAGATGAATTCCCTAGATTTAAATGAAAATGATTCGGAAAACATGAAAGATATGGATGCAACGGGTTACCACAGAAAAGTTGCGTTTCCGTAATAAATTTTGCTTGTGACGAGTCTTTAGAGAAATATTGTCAAAGAATGAAATTGTTTCAAAAAATTTTTTCTTGCGACTCTGTATACCGAGTAAAAATCCAATAACTGCCATGGCCGAATGAATATTCGAAATGGACCCGTCTGACCATTTCCATTCTAAAAGCGAGACTTTTTTTCCAAAAAGCTGGAGTATAAATCCAACTCGGGTAGCAAGTTTGTTACAAGCTCCTTCACGCACTCCGCGTGCTCGTCTTTATCCATAATCTTATCCGTTTGTAATAAGCTTCTTACTATACTTTCTATATAATATCATCATTTCTCACTAGTGTGAAACTTGAAACGAAACCCACTTACCTAAAGATTTAATTTGAATAACATAATATGAGTTATAATTACTTTACCAACCTAATGGTAAATCTTTCGATACAAACGATTTTACCAATTTTTGTATGAAGAAGGAGCTGGACTACTTAATTACTGCAAATTAAATCTGTCACTTAAAACGCAAATGCCTCAAATTACTCACCAGTGGAATCGGCCCACATCAATATTTTTTTTTATGGCAATGACACACACACTAAAGGGAGATCGTGTGGCACTCGACGAGCGGTGTGTGTGAGAAGATGTTGCTTGACCCAGTTCTTGACTAGCTGTAGGTTTTAATTAGGGGGAAACAGATATCCTGGGAGTGAGTCCCACAGCGATACAGTGCGCTAGACAAAGGAGTCCTTGTAAAGCAATGTTCTAGGTTATTCCAGTTGTACAACGAACGGATGCGGTTTTGCCGTCTGCCGTGACAGTCTGACTGACGTTGCTGGGGGAGGGATGAAACTGTCCAAATCCTTGGAACATCTGCCGTGAAAATATCTGAAAAACATGGATATCTCGGCCACATGTCTGCGGTGTTCCAGACTATCCAGATACCGGGTCAACTCCTGGTCGCCGACGAGACGCACAGCTCTCTTCTGAAGTGAATCTAGCAGCTTTAGGGTGTGCTTCGGTGTAGCACCCCAGATGTGTGAACAATATTCTAAGAACGGTCTTATTTACGCTTTGTAGAGCAAGAGCAGCTGCTGCGGTGTATACAGTTTTTAGTTGCAAAATAGCGCACCAAGCTTCTGCAAGGCTGATTTTGCGATGTTAGCAACGTGATTGTGCTAGGACATATTGCAGTTGATCGAGACACCCAGTAGTCTGATTGACGAAGAACAAGGATTGATCGATCCTGCCATAATGATATCAGGGCCCCGCCGTATTGGCTTTCTTGGTAAACGTGGCCGCTTGGGTTTTTTGCTGCATTGAACTGGACCAAATTTCTATCGCCTCAAGTTCGAACCCTCTCCAGATCTTGAGTATAATTGTTCTAATCTGCTCCTGTCTGCGGTGATATGTCTCAGTCGCTGGGAAAGGTTTTTCCGATCTAAATTGGGGGACAATGGTACTGTCATCTACAGAGCTGTAAAGAGGATTATTGGTTTCGGTTAGCAGGTCATTAATGTAGATGAGGAACAGACTTGGTGAAAGTATTGTGCCATTTAGCACTCCCGAATTAATGGTGAATGTGTCTGAGATGTGTCCAACAACTGCAACATGCAGAGATCGGTTCTTAAGGAAGCTGGCAAGCCAGCTGGCAGTCCGATGAACGGCAGGTTGTTGAGCAATCCGTCATGCCAAACTCTATCGAATGCCTTCAAAATCGACCTCTGCACGTTGCAGTTAATGGACACATCTCAGACACATTCACCATTAATGCGGGCGTGCTTCAGAACGCAATACTTTCACCAACTCTATTCCTCATCTATATTAATGACCTGCTGACCGAAACGAATAATCCTTTTACAGTTTTGCAGATGGCAGTACCCTTGTCTCCAAATTTAGATCAGAAAAACCTTTACCAGCGACTGAGACTTATCACCGCAGACAGGAGCAGATTACAGCAATTAATCAAGATCTGGAGAAAGTTCAAACTTGGGGCGACAGAAATTTGGTCCAGTTCAATGCAGCAAAGACCCAAGTAGGCACGTTTACCAAGAGGGTCAATACGACGGGCTCTGACATCATTATGGCAGGATCGACCATTCCTTTATCCTCGTCAATTGGTCTCCTGGGTGTCTCGGTCAACAGCAATATGTCCTGGCATGACCGCGTTGCTAACGTCACAAAAGCAGCCTCCTAGAAGCTTGGTGCGCTATTTCGCAACAAAAAACTGTATACACCACAGCAGTTGCTCTTGCTCTACAAAGCACAAATAAGACCGTGCTTAGAATATTGCTCACACATCTGGGGTACCGCACCAAAGGACATCCTAAAGCTGCTGGATTCCATTCAGAAAAGCACTGTGCGTCTCGTCGGCGACCCGCAGTTCACCCGGAATCTGGATAGCCTGGAACACCGTAGACATGTGGCCGAGATAGCCCTGTTTTACAGATACTTTCACGGCAGATGTTCCCAGGATTTAGTCCGCCTCAGCGCACCAGTTCGTCGTATAACTGGAAACACCTAGAAAAACGCATTACAAGAACTCCTTTGTCTGGCGCACTGCATCACTCTGGAACTCACTCCCATGACGTCTGCTTGGTCAATCAACATCGTCGCATACACACCGCTCGTCGAGCGCCATAAGATCTCCCTTTAGTGTGTGTGCCACTGCCATAAAAAAAAAACTTAAGATTTATGTTTTGTTAAGGCAAAGAATCAAATGCTGCCCTTTTTTCTATCGATAATACCCGTGAAAGATGGTTCATAAGAAAAAATTAATTGCTGTTTTCTCCCATCTTGAGTGTTTTTCCTTCAAATTTCAAATAACCAACGTACCTTAAAGGTATAGATATGTTTCCAATTAAACATAATTTTCGCATATCTTCCTCCTAATCCTGCAGTAGAGATCATCTTACAGACAACCAGTAAAAGTGCATGCAATGGCCCCTTAAAAAAGAAATATAGGTTAGCCTTGTTGCACTTACCAAATAATTGCCACAAATGGATTTTTAGCGCTTGCCAAGAATTTTACTAGATTTATTTTTGAATACGCGACTGGCTTTAATGAGACTAATTATTGACGCGAACTTTTCAACTGTCATATTTCAATGAATGTAAGAACCTTTTCTAATGTTTTCTCTATCGATAATCAAATATAAGGTCTACCTCATTCCAAAGATTCTGCTATGCTGAATACATTATAAGAGACCTAGCAAAATTGAAATCCGTACGAGCGGATGAGCTGACTTACTATAGACATTTTAAAAATTTCTAACCACGTTTAGTTTTGAAGAGCCAATCAGCAATTCCAAATCGACTTCCTAATGTCAGATGATGGAGGACTACATGTGAAATCTATCAAGTCTCACAGGTATTTAGTTAGAGGACATCAATGCTTGCCATTTATATTTCAAGAGACATTGGTTATGTTGATCATAGATCATTAGATAAGTATACATAAGGTCGGGAAAGTGAGTACTGTTTAATCAAATACCAAATTTTTGATTGATAAAATAATATTCAAAGTGCAAAAGATGATATTTGAAGACTTCTTCAAAGTAGCTCACACTCCCAGCATTACCCCATTCATCCTCTGGATGAAGGGTATGCAAGTTAAAATCTGAAGGAATTTTCATCCTCTTGGTGGGCATTTTTTTTATCTGAAGGAGCGTAATCTTACCCATGCAGATGCCAAGCGTAACTACAGTTATTTGAAAAGTACAAAAAATCGTTGGTGATAAGACTAAAAAATCTTCTCATCGGTAAATACTACCTTAGTCCAAAACTCATTGCGGTAAATATTCCATCGCAAACCCCATTCTTTGCTCTTTATTCATATCGGTCAAAAATGGCGTTTTAGCAGCTACTCTGTTTCTCACTTCCGAGTTTTTCTTTACACGATTTCTTCCAGTTCTTTCTATCCCAGGAAAATTAGTTTGGTTATGTGCTTCTACTGCCGTCTGAAATGGATTTCGCAAATAATCTATTAGATCATTATCTTGATTTTCGTTTGAATTTTTTTCTGCCACTTCTAGCCCTTCTATCCAATGATCCTGTATTTTCTCATTTGGTTCTGAGGCTTTGTATAGTGCTTCTCGGTCTCCCAACTTTCTCAGCTATTTTTCGTAGAGAAACACCTTTTTCGAATAAAGCAATTAATCTCGCCTTCTCGAGTTGATTCATGTTCACAAGCTGTGTTAAAAATTAAATAATATAATTTTCAAATCTGATGACACCGATAACAATTTGTCAAAAAGTGAAGTGTATTTCCAGGTGAACTAGGTATACAAAAGCCAACATCACATTGGGAAAAAATAAGTGTACGAAATTTTATTTCTCTCACTGTACATAAACTGAACTCTAGTATCATGGGCACAACTGATGATGTTGAAAGATTAATAAAGGGCATCAAAGAAAGCAAGGATAGTACGCAGCAACAGCTACTAGTCACCTTGGACCTAGGAAAGGTCGTGTGGAGGATTGCTTGATCTATTTAACCAAGCAGTTAACCAACTACATCATTAAATGAAAGTAAATCCTTATTTTATTTAAAATTTTGTTCAACCAATACACATATTTAAATATTCAGATTATCAGTTTAGGAGGATTCAGTTTTCCTATTACCAGAATCAAGCAGTGCCTAAGGCTTATCAAACGAATAATAAATTTAAAGTACGAAGGCGTGTCAAATGCGGATTTAAATCTCGGTGGAATATTTTCCAATCCCTCGATCATTATTACGCGGGTAAGTGATTCTTTCTGGGCGAGCCCTTGTAATCCGGAAAAACCCTGGGAATTTTAAATCGGAGAGGAAATGTTGATAATTTAGATACTGAAGTAGTATTGTTTTTTTATAAAAATATTATTTACCTTGCTATACCGTTTACTTAGAAGCGAAGGTATAATTATTTTAAAAGCTTCCTCAGTTCGTGCCACACATTTAGACAACCACTAAAGACAAATTGTAGTGATTTACTTACACGTACTATCCAAATATTTTAAGAAACAAAGAACTAAATTACTATGTAATCAATCATTCTGTTTATTTGCCTAAGTTCTATCAATTGATGCCGTAATACGAAAAAAATCTTAATTTTTTGTGTTTGGGTGAGATATTATATCAACACCCACTGCAGCGATGGAGCTTCTTCTGAGCCTCCGCCGCGTCACTTGGTGATGCAACTGGAGGCGAGAATGGCAGTGTATTGATTTAAACATGTTTTTTTCTTAGGTAAGCGGGTAGTGTAATAGATATTTAGAAATATAGTAGAAAATTATCGGTTCTCTACTCCATATCCATGGGGTGGTAGAGCCCTCCCTATATCAATACTGGACGCTTTTCAGTATAAAATAAAAGAGACCCGATTTTCAGTCTGGATAGTCTGGTCTCATATGTAGACGAATAATTTAAAACCCTTGAAGGAACGGGTGCTTATGGAAGACTATTACCATAATTCTCCTTAGGCAAGCACTCAACAATATTCTAAACTGTGAGTATTGCTATAATTCAATGCGCAAAATAAAACAATGAGAGGGCTTACTTTGGTAAGCGCACCTATATATGCTCAGTTAGTCAGGAGGCATTTAGTGTAATATTTTCTGCCCCGGTAACGTCTAGGCTAGCATGTCATCCAGAAAAATGAGATGGCTGATGGTTAGACAGGTAGCGTCAAACGGCAACCTTTGAGATACTGGAATGTATGGCTTGGGGATCCATACAAATCTGGGTTAAGGAAAAGCACAAAGACTACTGGAGCAGCAGAATAATATTTCTGCTTTACCTGCCAAAATTTTTTTAAAAGTAGCTGTGTCTGTGTTATGTATGCATAACATTAGTATCATTGACTTTTTCAATGAATTCGGTATTTTGCTTTGATTTCCTTTATTCAACTGAATAATTGTTTCCATTGTAAGGGTCACTTAATTGGCAATTTGCACTTGAGGATAAGTCCTATGTTGAAGCATTTTAATGATTTCCTTTAAATTTAAGACTCGAGTCACAAAGATGAATCCTCCATAACAATATATAACTTACCTATCTAATAGTGATTGCAGTGATGCGAAAAATTGAAGAACCAAGATCTTTAAGCCCGATGCTCGCTGAAACCCACGGTTAATAGCCTTATATTTTAAAGTTCCATTACGTCAGGTAATCTAAGTCCAGCAGCAATGTGAGGCCGCGAGGTATAGTAATAATTTTAGATTGTGCGTTTTAGCAACACTGGAAGCATTATTTAATTTACGACTGGGAATTCCTATAAGTCACGAGTTAATCCATACTCTTTATCTTTATTTTGTTACAAAACATTTATACGTGTTGTGTTCCAGTATGTCGAGGAAATTATAATTCTGTAGCCAAATTGCGTCATTTAAGAATTGATGATTCATGTGGCGAAAATCACTAATAGCAGTAAGTGTTTGGGATACCTCAAGTTAAATTATAACGAGACCCAGACCGATGCTTTCTTCAAAAGGCCAAGCTTCTATTAAAGTTTTGCAATTTTTTGCCGTGCGTGTTAATTTGAAAGCGAAGCACTATTATAACCAATTCTATTCTTTAAGCACTACTAATAGGCCAGTCAAATTAGGGTCTATTAAGGGGGTCACTTGGAAAAAGTGTTGGAAAGCTAATTATGGTTTTAATCGGATCATTTGACGTCAAATAGTTGTATCCTAGATTTGCATGGTCCCTCGACCGCCGCTCGAATCAGGAAGTCTGGAAAAACGCGAAAATTTCGGACACTTTTCAGCTTTTCGCCTATAGCTCCAAAACGGTGCGTTCTAACGAATATTTCATTCTTACAAATATTAGAGACCATTAAATTCTGCGTCGAATGGGTTCCCCAGTCCAGTAGTATGTCTGAAATCGATGGTCAAAAACAGGAATTTTCACCAACTTTGCTGAAAAACGTATTATAGTGACTTTCAATCGTTCGTAACACGTAAACGACCATTCTAAATAAAAAAAATTATAGAATGACAATTATAGAGCATCAAATTGTGTGTTCAACGTGTCTCTTCGGTTTTAAATGTTGTCAAGTAAATACCGAGATAACTAAAACTTTCCGAAACGTGTCATTTGCTGTTCATTGCCCAAGAAAGGTACCCTCGCGTTCCAACTCTACATAATTGAAGAGGTGGTATTCTAAATTAAATTAATATAAATGAAGAATTCTTCTTCCACAATCATGAAATATTCTTACACACGCGCTTTGAAGTCAAGGGCCCATAGTCACTCAGTCACTCACGTTTGGTCCACGATTCTCCATGAAAACTGACTCGTAATTGTTTGGCACTTTGTCAAGGATTATGGTATCATCTTCTCCGTAACTCAGGATAGAAAAAAGAAAAATCATTAGTAGGAGTAATATACTCAATATTGTAAGATGGGGATTGGGCATTACTGAGTGATAGGCATTACACGAAGGGAAATTTTAAGGGTATAGCGATTTTAATATATACCTGACTGATCCAGATCCTCAGTCAACAAGTCTACGTCATCTTCGTTAAGGACGAGAGACGAGATATCATCATCAGGCGCGTTGGAGCATGAGTGTCCTTTGCATTCAAAGCAGATTGCCCGGATTGTCGATCATTTCATTCCTGCTTTCCGGCGACCTCGGCATCCCGTAGAGTATTTGTAGGATTCACTGTTTAGTATTTCTGGAGGTGCTGGTCATGGCGGGTATGGGTAGTAGACCGTACCTTGTTTTTTTCTATCCCCACTGCAGAGGATCTTTGGCGTGTCCCAACCACAACTGGACTCGGTGGTATGTCCCACTGGCATACTGTCGAGCGATAGCTTGAGTGGGGGGAGATGCAAGCTTCATGTTTGTTTTGGCTACGGCTTTGAAAAATAGGTCGAACCTTGTGTTCCAATGAAGCGTGTCTTCGAGGGCCACCATAAATAGCTATATGGATTTTTTTCCTAGCAGAGGCTATCTCATCAGCACAAGCATTGTTGTTTTTAAAGATAAGGGCAGCGCCGTGGAATTCCATGTTCCTCTCCAAAGATTTCACAAACTTCATTTTCCCTGAAGGTATGATGACGTCGTGTCTCATCCAACAATTACCATAGATGGATAATTCAGTGATAAGTCAATAGTAGTAGTATTAATGGGTCTGTCAGCATCATCTGCTACTTTTATAACAAACCTTTCATCATCATATAGCATGCTAATTAGGCGTTTCTTGTTACTGCAAATAAAACACGGTTCATGCGTAGATCGAGATCTAATATCTGTCATCTACTAAACACAACATAAACACTACTTACTATTAGAGTAAGCTGTGGTAAGAACCCTTGGCTTAACGTTTTGTTACGCAGTGGCAAGGCTGTCTCTTGTATCTTATCAACCTCACGTCTCCAGGGCCAGCGGTGGTGTCAGGTTTAGCTAAGCCGGCTCGACAAATTAGCTCAGTTGCAAAGTGTTTAAGGGTGCATTATGTGTGTTTTGTATTTTTCACTAGCTCTTATACAAATTGGCATTAGAGGAAAAACCCTCCATAGTCAAGCACAAGAAATTATTTATAACATTTCCAAACTATTATTGATTATGCATTTTTTCATTTAGACTGACGATTGAAAAGTCACTATAATGCGTTTTCAGCAAAGTTGGTAAAAATCACCGTTTTTAACCATTGATTTCAGCCATACTACCAAACTGAATTAAATGAATGGTACACTCATTCGACGCAGAATTATGGTCTTTAATATTTGTAAGAATGAAATATTCGCTAGAATGCATCGTTTTGGAGCTATATGCGAAAAACTGAAAAAAGTCCGAAATTTTCGCGTTTTTTTGGACTTCCTGACTCGTGCGTCAAATGAACCGATTAAAACGATAATTAGCTTTCCAACACTTTTTTACAAGTGCCCTCCTAATTTGATTGGCCCATGAAGGCACTGTTTAAAACTAATAAACAAAACATTTTATGCCTTGCAGTACGTTAACGGCTGTGTAAAATTGTATGTAAAACAAAGTTGTAACGTGGTACCCTTACAATGTTATGGTTATAAACAGCTTTACGTGAAAAGCCCTAAAATTTCGAAACAAAAGCAAGTCCTGCCCATTGTCATGACCCAGCCCTAACGAGACACATCCAAAGCGACCAATTCACTGAGTAAAGAAAATACCCTCCTATTAAATCCTCAAAAACACTAAACGACTAAAACAAGGCATTTTATAAAAGCCTTATCAGATCCTGTAACGTATGAAATTTACAGTAAACTACGGTGTTTAATGGAGTGCCCACGCTTTTCAGGGTAGGGCCTTTTTTCAATAGATGCTTAACACGTATACAAATTTTAAAAAATTTAAAATATGTACCTTAATCTTAAAAATTCTGATTTTAGAAAAGCGGTGACATATATATTTCTTTTTCTAATCTCACTCAAAATAATTTTAGTTCATGGTACCAGCTTTGAATTTCAGCTAAAAAATAATGAACTAGGTATTTTATAATATTCGGTCGGAAAATATAATCTGATGAAAAAACATTTAAATGAAAATCAACATTGTAATATATTGTTCCATACAAACTAATATAAACGTGAAAAATATTTCCATTATTGTCAGCCTTAGTCTGTCAAAACACTTTTTTCATGAATTTTGTATTCTACAACTTGATTATAATTAATCATTATAAAATAATGAGGGGTTCTCAACTTTTTGTTTACAAATAAAGTGTCGAAAAAAATATTTTCTCGAGGAAAATTGGAAATTTAATATACTATATACATTTACGATGATTAATTCACTTCACGAAAAATATATGATTAAATCATGTCAAAAGAAGGAAAATATTTATTTATCTCACGAATTTTCTTGCCGAACGAAATCAAGAAAATCAGGTCTTCTCCAATCAAATTGATTGATATGGAAAATCAGTCTTTTTACGAGATTACCATATTATTGAAGGCAAGTTCGAAAAGTAAATATTTAATTTTTAAATCTCAAGAAGATAGAATTTATGTTACTTATTGAAACTTTGCCTTTTACATAGCTAAGTATTCGTTTTCGTTGAATAGAACTATTTTATTTTCATTTTATCTTCCATTATATAAAATATATCATATTTAATTTTTTTTTCGGATTGAAGATACACAGTTTTTGCTGATTATGCTTTCGTTGTCAAAACATTTTTCCATTTCCTATACTTTAATTTATTTATTTGAAATATACTACCTGTACGCTAATGAGATTCATTAAGTTACATATGTTTCATTAAGACACATTTAGCTTTGTAATCAATAAAAATGCAATTTCACAACAATATTAGGTATATAACTTAAAATGTATCAGTTTTATTAATACATTTTGTAGTATAACCTACCCGGGTCTTTTCAACATAGTTTATTTTGCCAATGACCATCAAAATAGATTAAAAGAAGACCCGGACCTACGTTGTGTTATTTGCATATATTGCACAATTTTACTTACTCGAAATGAGTACGACGATATCAAAATTAGGGAAATTTGAGAGAGACGTGCGTCATGTAAATTAAACCACAGATTCCTAATACACCAAATTTATTAAAGAAAACGTGCCAAATTAATAGAGAAAAACGTGCCGGACTCAGCCTGGAATTCACGAGGGGAAAGAGTACGGCAGAGAAACCCTCGATCTAAATTCCTAAACCGAATTATGCTGTATAATATTTATTAGTATAATATAAATTAAATTACTGTCTCCCGTGCCACAATTCGAGGTTCCACACTCGTAACAATACATTTAAAACCGAAGGGTTGTTGTTAGTTAGCCAGACGCCGCTGGAAGATATTGAGGTCTTGGATTACGGAGGCTACCCAGCTATTTAGTTGTAAATTGGGCCAATATCTCAAGAATGATCATTACATTTATAACTAGGATATTCTCCCGTCAGGGTAGGAAATGGTAGGTAGATTCATCAAGACCCTTACGTACACTCTCATTTGTACTAAAATTAAAATTTTAGCACGAAAAGTGAGCAAATAATCCATTTTGATTTTCATTTAAAGCAGTGTTCACAACATAACACTAATCCATTAAATATGTACAGGGTGTCCGGTTATAAATGTAACCCCCCTTTAACTTTTTTATTTGCCCTCGTATAAAAAAATGTTAGGTACAAAAGTTGTAAGGATCTTCATACAGATTTCTGCGGTGTTACTAGAAAAACAATTGAACATCGAAGTTCTACTGTGCAGATTAAATTAATGTTTTTTTAAATGGGACACCCTGTATATTCTTCCGGATATCGGTAGAGCTCTTTAAGGCGAGTTCAGTAATATAAGGTTTGTTGAGTCTAGCTATAATAATTACCACATAAATTGCAAGGATGTCGGGTATCTGCTTATTACTGAACTCCTCTCCTAAATTCTTTATTTGGTGAGCTAGAAAAAAATGTTGTATACAAAAGTTGTAGGTTCCTTCAGAAGCTTTTCTGCGATGTTACTAGAAAAACAATTGAACATCGGAATTCTAAACAAGATGTAACACCCCATTAACTTTTTTATTTTACATGTAGGATTACGTTAGAGTTTTTTGCGTTTGCGATGTAACTATTAAAGTCAGGCATAGGGTATGCTACATAAAAAATGTTTAGAATTTCAAGGAGAATGCAAAACTGAAATAAAAAAATAGGGAGTTCATTTGAAATAAGATAGTTGGACCACTGCCAGACTTTCTAAAACACCCTGTATAAGTGAAAGGAACTTTTTTTTTGAATATTTTGAACCATTAAACTGTTATACTAAACGCGTTTTTCCTAAACGTTAAATAGTAAAGTTAATGGGGAGTTACATTTAGTTCAGAATTCCGATGTTCAATTGTTTTTTTTTTAGTAACACCGCAAAAAAGCTTCTGAAGAAAGAATTTTTTTTCTAGCTCACCAAATAAAGAAGTTAGGAGAGGGGTTCAGTAATAATCAGATACCCGACATTCTTGCAATTTACGTGGTAACTATTATTGCTAGACCCAACAAACCTTACATTACTGAACTCGTCTTAAAGAGCTCTACCGATATTCGGAAGAATATACATAAAAAAACATTAATTTAATCTGTACAGTAGAATTTCGATGTTCAATTGTTTTTCTAGTAACACCGCAGAAAACTGTATGAAAATCCTTACAACTTTTGTATTTAACATTTTTTTTATACGAGGGCAAATAATAAAGTTAAAGGGGGGTTACATTTATAACCGGACACCCTGTACACATGTTATGCCATCAAATTTAATATGAATAATTATCCTTGAGAATAAAATAAATACTGGTACAGGGTGTTCACCCATAATGTCCTCCCCCCCCCTTTAACTTTGGTAATATTTAAGCTACAAAAAAAAATAAAAAACAAAATTGTAGGTTTTTTTATGTAGTTTTTGCACACGTAGATCAAAAAGAACCATTTTTTAAATCTAGCCCCATTTTTTATTCGATTTTTCGATTTTACCTAAAATTCTAAGGATTTTTAATGTAACACACTATATGCCTATTCCTAATACTTTAGGAGTTATTGACAGATGAAGTCGCTATTTTTAATTATAATAATAATTCTTTAATCATTTTTTAAAACAGAAGATACAAAAGCATTACTCGAAGCGATGGGGTCGAATTGAGGAAACTTAATATTTACACCTCAATGACTTCAAAAGCTAAACAAAAAGATATATTCTTAGGTGGCTGTTGCCATAAAAAAATAAAAGAACAAACAAAATAGCAACTTCAACTGTCAATAACTCCTAAAGAATTAGGAATAAGCATATAGTGTGTTACATTAAAAATCCTTAGAATTTTACGTAGAATCGAAAAATCGAATAAAAAATGGAGGCTAGATTTAAAAAAATGCACCTTTTTGATCTACTCTGTATACTGTATAATTTTTTGTTTTTTCCTTTACGTGTGCAAAAACTACATGTTTTTTTTTTATTTTTTTTTGTAGCTTAAAAATTAACAAAGTTAAAAAGGAGGGACATTATAGGTGAACACGCTGTACAAATAATATTAATAGCAATATTATAAAATTTACTGGCCTGTAATAACATGTTAGAGCACAGAAGCAAAACAATTTACCAAAATAAACCGTACATTGCGCCGTATTTTGACTATCCCTCTCCGTTCTCGGGCGAAGCGCTTTCGGATTTCCTCGAAAAAACTCGCAAAATCCGACTTCAATTTATGACTTGTTTTTCTCTTTTTCCTCCTTTATATATCTAAGTATAAATATAGGGTGTCTCAAAACTCAATGTATCAGGCCTAATAAAATAATATTTTAAATAGGCGGGTTACCTCAATTTTGAAAATTAAGAACTTATTTTTCAATATCGTGAACCATCATGGAAAAAATAAAGCGTACTATTAAAATGTAATTGCTATTAAAACACTTGCACATTACGATTCTCTTCTGCGGCTCGAGTCGTAATTCTCATTAATAGTTATAATATGCTATTAAACTTCATTATATGTTGTGGGGCTACATATTGACAACATTAAGATTGTGTAAACTACAATATGTTTTTATAGGGTCATATCCTATATTGCTTTTAAATTGAGTTTTGAGCAACGTTAAATAATTCCTAGTATATAATAATTGTTCACTTTCAAACTAACGCATATCAATTTTATTTCAATTCAAATGGGTAAAATGGCAAATAGTATGAACTACTAAAATGTGTAAACTACTAAATAATTATCACTCTCTCTCAGTATGAACTTAAACTTGAGAAACGATATATAAATATGCAAAACCTTTAAATAATTCAAGCGATAATTAGCCTTAACTTGCAAGGGTCAGCAAATTTTTTTGTCTAAACCCTTAGTCCTCCAGGCTTAATCTCACACCAAATTCGTTCAATATGTGACCGTATGCCTACATACAGGCGCGCTTCCCTCTGGATATCTTAAACTTGGAACCCCGAACTTCGACTGACGCTTAAATTCGATCTCTGGTTGAGTCTCCCAAACCTAAAATGCTCACCCAGTGCCCACATACAATGAATCTTGCGATATCCCTCCTGGATGTTTCTCTCCAATTAAAGTATTTAAGGTGAATTAATCTCTGAGCGATAATCGTCAGCCGTCAAGTCAGTTGAGATGCTAAAATAATTAACTAAATTAAATAGCCAATACTAAGTGTAAATAACATATAACATAATTTTTAATGTTATTATAAACGTCACCAAGACTCATAAACAATTGACGTATAACTCAAACGAAACGACATGCGCATTATAATTATCGGGTAGGGTGTTTTTATAATCTTGACTGAAATACGAGCACATTTTTGATGTTATAATGATCTGCCTGCTCTTATAGCCAGCGATATTTTATACTTACGCTATGCACTAGTGTACTGCTTTCAATTTATGTCATTCCAATGCATATATTCCCATATTCGTTCTCCTAATTAACTTTGCACGTTATTTGCAAATTATGCACAATCGGTGCGTGTATTTAGCGACAAACCGTTCGTGTGATGACAACGATGGGTAATTAATGTCAAAATTATCATTCTGTATTTTGTTTTACTTGATTGCTTATTGATATTTTACTTTGGGGCATATAATAAGCTATTGATACAAAATTCATAATAACTACTATTGTCGGTAACAATTTTTCATAATACCTTTTGATTACTTGATAAAACATATTTGGATATTATAGGAATGAAATTTCTAATGTACATGCATATAAATCGATTCTTGAAAGCTATAGACAAACGAGTGCACGATTTACTGCCTACGGTATACAGTATACAAATGGTTCCGAGATGCAGGAACTAAATTCACTAGTGTTGTTGGGGAAACACCCCGACATGTGTATTAACTTGCGCTTTTCACCGTATAGTTTGGTGATAACACCCTGTATGTCCGTAGTATGAATGAGCCATAATTATATCCCGAATAGATTTATTTAACACCAGGTAAACAGCAAATTCGTGCATTTAAAGTATTGTATTTCAGTTACTCTTTAGTCCGAACCTGAATTGTTGGTATTAAATGTCCGTTACATGCAACAGCAAGTTGACACTTCGTCAAAAAATCGTTATTAATCGTTCGCAATTTAATATATCTTTGTCTCCATCAGTGTTGTGTAAACAACAATATGTCAAAGAATGAAAGAACATGTTCTACCCTCTCAAATGCACCCGACTCCGTGAAATTCATTCCCGCTTTATTTATCCCTGCCGCGCCGGTAGGAAAAATTAGATTTTAGTGCCTTACAAACACTCAAACGTGATGCATCGGTCCAGTCACCGCTCTGCATAAGATTTAATACTAATTAGTACAGTACAAGCGTTCACTCGAACAGCAGCAAAAGCGGTAGCGTAGCTCTTTCGCGCCAGAGGTCAAATCCTTTTAGGCCATTTTTTCATTTGTTCGCACATATATTTAGAGAATATCTGCTGTAACTCTGTTCTCTGTTGCTTGGACGTCTTAACGCATTGTCTCGGAGACAGAAACGCCATAGCGTCTCGTCTCACCTGTTGCTGTGGTTGAAGATAGAAGAAGGTAAAATGGCGGCTGAAAATTTGTAGCTAGACAAATTGTTCATGTACTCTAGACTAAGGTTCGAAGTCATATCCTTGTCCTAGTGAAGTTAAGTAGAGAGAATTGGAGAAGATATAAAGTATCAAGGTATTCTGTGAAAACGAAAAAGTAGCTACTTTTTAAATCATAAAAGTTTATTAAATTCAGGAAAGACAAAGGTTCATTTTTAAATCAACCAATCAAGAAATTTCATTAGATATTTATTAGTAAGTAACCTGTTGTATATTTAGTTTTATGTGTGAACGAATGAATGCGTGAAAGTAATTAGAAATTGTATATATTTATCATATTTAATGCAAATTAATCATTGCATTGTTAAAGTACGTAATACCTAACATACCTGTTTCAATTCACAACCTATGTATAAAACCCCCACCGCCCTATTTTGATACAGTCCCCTAATTAATGTGGTTAATTATAACGTTAATTAGCACCACCACCTTTATGGCGATAAATAACTAAGAAATAATTGTTAATCCCGACACTAGTCTATGGGTTAAATATTGGTCAGATCCACCAAATTCAATGGAATATATGTTTTTTGTTATATTTTTTTAGTGCTAAAACGTCTGCTAAGACAATATCACTGGATCAAATTATTTTATACTTTAAATTTAAAATCATAAATTCATTTTAGCCCTCAAACTAAAATACTTATTTGGCGTTTAAAACAATCATTTAATGATAGGTATTATGGCACAAGTATTATTGATTGTGCCGTAATGAATGCCAGTGTCTTAATAGCCATTAAATGTGAGTTGCATTCACTTCTCATAAAGAAAAATTAGTACATTATGCAACGAGCATTCAAGACGCGAGTATGTGAATTACGACATCAGCGGTATACCAGTGTTGTAATGACTGTAAGTGTCTTAATAGCCATTAAATATGAGTAGACGACCAGTCATAATAATGAATAACAATTTCGTACTTTTTTCTTAATAACTGTCCTTAAATGCTCGTTACATTTCTTTCTTATGACTGGTCGCAGATAAAATAAGGATTGCAAATAATATTTAATGCATATTATTAAATGTTTGTTGCATTATATATTAGCTTTTTATTGTTAGGAACATAGTGTATGCAACTCACATCTAATGTCATTCATTAAGGCATTCGCGTAAGCTCGCGTTGTAATTCTAAATTAAATTCATCATATTTTGAGCCTTTGCAGCGAATTTGTAAAGATGCTGAACCGGGTATTCACACATTATTACTTTATTAATTATGAGGTGGTTGACATTAGCCACGTTATTTTAATAATTTGAACTTTGATCCTTCAGTTATAATTGAAATGTATGATTTATATTAAAGAAAGTTCATCCTACGATCTCCATTGGATCTATTTAATTTATTACCACTCCAATTTGGAAAAGAAAGGACAGACAAGACAATAAGCAGAGTAAAAATAATACAAAGTTAAATAAGTTTTATCAGAATACGTCAAATAAACTACCAGCCCGCTCTTGGTAATCACAAAACTGTTTAATCCCTCAAATAAGGAAGATACGATGCCTTTATCTTAAATGGCTCTAAATTCCATTTCAAGACGGTAATTAAATTTACCACAAAACTGGAGTTTGATGGTTGAGATTGTACAAAATCTATTTAGTTATTTGATAGATTGACGTATTTTATTAGTTTACCTTAAAATTTCAGTTTTCCAAGCGGTAATTTTAGAGAAGGTAGATCATTAAAATGTGCTTCGTTCACTACAACTAACTGAATTTAAAACTTTGTACATATACTAAATATGTTGTACTTAGGTTGTACTTTGCTTCCACGTGGCACTAATGATGGCTAAGGCCGAAAGCGCTCTGCACTGATCTTAATAAACAACCTCCCATTTTTTTTGTTACTTAAATTTTAAACTATGCGCTTAGCATAGAATTACGTAATTTAATATATCAATAATTATTGTATATAGGATATACAAAATAGCACATAACCAAATTCAATGGATAGAGAAAATTACTTTGATGACCAAAATTGAGCTTAGTGAAAATAGAGCAGGGTCAGAATTAAGGAGGTCACAATAGCGCAGTTTTATAATCACAAAAATGCTTACTTGCTTAAGCTCATTTCAGGAACCAATATTAACGAGTGCATGTGTGTATTAGAGATTAGACCACTCATATGTCGCTTTATTTTGAATGAATGCTGATATTACACCCTCATGAATGAATCGCTTTAGCATAACTCTACTAAATCCAGTATGATAATTACGACACCAGCCGTAAGCCAGTGTCGTATTTAATGTGAGTGTCTTAATAGCCATTAAATGAGTAGCATACACTATCTTTTTTACGACCGGTCATAGTAATTCCAAAGGAATATAGTTTCCCTGTGGAATTAATTAAACAATTCCGCTTAGTGTTTTCAGTTTTCCGGATCAGGATCCCGATTTCGGGATTTTAGAATTGACAAGAAATTTCGGGATAACGGAATTAGACCCGGAAAATATCGGGATTAGTCTTGAAAAATCTCGATCTATAAGCTATCTTTTTTTTTAATTATTTAACTTTAAAAGGTAATGAATGCCATCATGAAGCAATAGTAAACATTTTCATTTAAATTTAAGAGGTATAATGTACAATATATAAGGTTATTTTAATGAAAATTACGACACCACCCGTAAGCCAATGTCGTAATTAATGTGAGTGTCTTAATAGCCATTAAATGAGTCAGTAGCATACACTGTTTTTTCTACGACCGGTCATAGTAATTCCATAGGAATATAAATTCCCTGTGGAATTAATTGAATCATTCCGCTTAGGGTTTGCAGTTTTCGGGAACAGGTTACTGATTTCGGGATTTCAGGATTGACGAGAAATTTCGGGATTGGTTCCGAAAATTTTCAGGATTTGGGGATTAGTGCCGAAAAACCTCGATCTAAAAGTTATCTTCTTTTTTTGAATTATTTAACTTAAAAAGACAATTAAAGTCATCATGAAGCAACCGAAAACATTTTCATTTACGTTTAAGGTGTATAATGTACAATATACAGGATTATTTTAAGGAGAATTACGACACAACCCGTAAGCCAGTGTCGTAATTAATGTTACTGTCTTAATACCATTAAATGAATGAGTAGCATACACTATTCTTTCTACGACCGGTCATAGTAATTCCATAGGAATACAGTTTCCCTGTGGAATTAATTAATCATTCCGCTTAGGGTTTGCAGTTTTCGGGATCAGGAGACCGATTTCGGGATTTCAGGATTGACGAGAAATTTCGGGATTGGTTCCGAAAAATTTCGGGATTTGGGGACTAGTCCCGAAAAAACTCGATCTAAAAGTTATCTTCTTTTTTTTAAATTATTTAACTTAAAAAGACAATTAAAGTCATCATGAAGCAACCGAATAACCACCCATAAGCCAGTGTCGTAATTAATGTTAGTGTCTTAATAGCCATTAAATGAATAAGTAGCATACACTATTTTTTCTATGACCGGTCATAGTAATTCCAGAGGAATATAGTTTCCCTGTGGAATTAATTAATCATTCCGCTTAGTGTTCGCAGTTTTTGGGATCAGGAGAACGATTTCGGGATTTCAGGGTTGACGAGAAATTTCGAGATTTCCAGACTACCAAAAAATTTTGGGATTTCGGGATTAGCCCCGAAAAATCTCGATCTATAAGTTATCTTCTTTTTTTGAATTATTTAACTTAAAAAGACAATGAATGCCATCATGAAGCAGCCGAAAACATTTTCATTTACATTTAAGAGGTATAATGTACAATATATAAGATTATTTTAATGAGATTGGCCACACCACCCGTAAGTTAGTGTCGTAATTAATGTGCGTGTCTTAATAGCCATTAAATGAGTGAGTAGCATACGCTATTTTTTCTATGGCCGGTCATAGTAATTCCATAGGATTGTAGTATTACTATGGAATTAATTGAATAATTTCGCTTAGTGTTCCCAGTTTTCAGGATCGGGATCCCGATTTCGGCATTTCGGGATCAAAAAAAAAGCGGGATTTCGGAATTAGTCCCGAAAAGCCCGACCTATAAGTTATCTTCTTTTTTGAATTATTTAACTTAAAAAGACACTGAATACCAACATGAAGCAACCCAAAACATTCTTATTTACGTTTAATAGGCATACTGTACAATAAATAAGATTATTTTAATTTTTAAACATTATTTAAGTAAGCGGAAAAATGAGCTTGAGAATACCAGATCATTTAAAGTCGAGTCTCCCAAACGAGTTCGTACTTTAGTAGAAAAGGCCACCGCCGAAGTAGACGGCTCTTTCCGAGGCTCGTTCTGACTCCATGCTGATCGGTGGAATGGTTAGCAATTTGTCATATCATTTCTGTAAGTGTAATCCCCGCAAACCATCATTTTCATTTTATTATCCTTAAAAGTTCTTTTGAGTTTCCACTCATTTTCATGGGATTGATATTTTTCGTAGCCATTGTTATGGCTTCTTGAAGTTTCTCTTTTAAAATTTTCTGTTCGACTTCGATTGATTGTTTAAATTCAGGAAGAGTTAATAACTCATCATCATCATCAGTGCTCTCTTCTTCTACAACTACAAGTCCTTCGTTTTCACTCAAAGTTGTAGATTCTCACATATTCTTTATGAAGTTGGCGATTGTGTTTGAACCAGGCAACTTAAAAATATGAATTTCACTACCGTACTCGCTCAAACACTTGCAACCGTGTGTTGTTTCAGTTCAGGACTTTTGGGCGAAAATTGATTTGGATCTCGGGTTTTCGGGATCCCGATATTTCGGGAAACCCTAATTCCGCTTTCTTCTTTCTTAATCATACCTCTACGGCCAAAAACAAGTAGAAGCACTTAATGGACAGTTATCGAACATTCAAGTTGTAAGGACCGCCATCCCGCAAGGAGTGATGCTACACTTTTAACTACAGCTAGGGCATAAAACACCTTCGTCTTCGGTCGAGTCAACACGTGGCTATCGTTCAGTGACTGTTGTTTCTTCCCGAGGAAGAATCGGTTGTCCTAGCCATGGGATAATTTTTCTGTCTGTTCCTCCAAGGAATCAGCTCACAGCTACTACTTTACGTGCTCGACACCTTTAAGGGTCAAAAATATAGTGCCACTGAGCTAACATTAATTTCAGCTTGTTATACGGCCTATATACTGTAAGAGGCAGTCCGAAGCATCTTAAACCAAGTTACTGGGTGAATGCCGTCCAGCGAAGTCTACACGTAAAGCAGCAGCAGCATTATCCAACCTAAAAGCTGCTCTAGGTCATAATTATATTGTGGCATCGGCTAAATTATCAATACATTGCAAAATGCTATGGTAACTTATATCACCTTGCAAAATACCAAATGCTAATCTCAAATTTAATACCAATAATATTTGAACATGTAAGTCAATTCATAGATAGATATCAATTTTAATAAAATCCATTAATTCAATTCGGTATCGTCAACTCAGCATTTCAGTGCAAATACTCTAAAACCAAATTGAAATTGAATTGCCCTGTTTATCCCATTTCCAAGTTCTAATAAATATTTACTAAGTTTTCGTGCGTATCCTTAATTCCCGCCCTTCTTAATATCAGTCTGCGATCCCGAAAATACACTAAGTATCACAGTCCTCGCGAAATATCACGAATCTTTCCCTAACCCCCTTCTTATCAGTGCTGCTTTTACCTCCCCCACTGGCAAATAAACCACCCCGGTATCGTCTAATATTTTCCCGGATTTCTCCGTTGATTCTCCTTAATGGAGCCAAAATGGAAGCGACTCGTATGACAGACATTTAACCCACCGGAGTCCCTGGGGAAGCGGCGCAATATCCAATTAAAAAATAAACTATTAACGTCTCAAGTAACAGAAAGCGAAGGAGACACCGTGACTTTTAAATAATTCAAAACCCTCGAAGGGATTTTAACTTAGCTTTGGCTGCAGTTTTGGTACACATTTTAATATTCTATGAAAGCCGATGTTGACTATAGATGGCGTGATGAAACATCCGTACCTCAAAATGCATTAGTTTTGATTGCCTGTCTGTAACTAATAATTTATAGATATGGCATGACCGAAGATAACTTTTGTTTTTCGTATTTCCTTATGTTTAGACATTACTTGATTAAAAACTAATATTTTATTTCTAAAATCCAAGCGATTTTTATTCTTTAATTAGATTTTTTGATTAAAACTGCAAGCTAGATTTACGTTTGTTAGAAAGAAAATATATCTCTTGTATTAATAGACTTCATGAATGTCACAACCTCTGCACAATAACAAAAAAAAATGGATCAGTATTAGCTATTAAGTAGTAAATATAATAAAACTCGAGTGAAGGTCAAAAAAGTAATTAGATGTTTACAATAAATTCCCTTTCGATTTATAGACATATAATTCAATATTGAGAAGACGTGTTGGCAGAAAATTATAAATCCAAGTTAAATCTGGAAAAACATAATTTGGAAAATTCTGATTTGCATCCTTAAAAGGGGGAAATTTGCTTTTATTTTATTACCTAAAAATATACAATGGTACCAAATTGAGCACTCATAAATTTGCCATTGTTCTTCTTTTTCCTTATGCTCCTATTCTTACCGGAGGAAAAATGCTTAATAATTAATATAATTTCGTATTTTTACTTCAGGTCTCTGAAATATCATTTTGCAAAATGGTCCTCTCATTCAGATCGCCATGTTTGTTAGTACTTAATAATTTTATTTCAAACTTCATGCTAAAAGATTTCTATTATTATTTTAACAAATAAATTGATCAAAACGGTCCTTGTAGCTTTTTTGTGTTACTTTATACACGTTGTTTAGAAATAGTGGTACTGTGAGGGTTGATTTCCGACTTAAAATAAGACAACAGTTTCATATAAACGCGAATTCGTAAATGCACCCTATGGAAGGTAAGCGCATTTGACGAAAGTTTTGGCTAATACGTTACTACTAAGAAAAATTATTATTTCATTAGTTGCTTCAGGTTGCAACAAGTGGCGTGCATGGCCACATTTTTAAATAAAAAAAAATTGTTCAGTCAATATTCGGATCTTTTAATACTACCCACACCACAACGGGCCCAGTTGGTGATCTAAGTGCAAGGCCCACTAGGGCCACCCCTTCTGATACTGATACTACCAAATAACTTTTTGCACCAGTATTTTACTCAAAAATGGTACCATCTTTACAATGCTCGAAAATTAATCATTTTAGAGAAGAATGAGTTTAAAAGGATGTCAGACTACTTAAGTAGTACGAAGCATACTTCGACCGTGAGGGTAAGTATCAAATAGTGATATGTGGGCCGATGCAAATCCATATGTTATTTTTGAATCTGGTCATCAAAATAAGTTTCCGTAAATGTATGGGCTGGTGTTCTTGGTGACCACTTGATAGGACTTTACGTATTGTCGAACAAACTTTTCGGACCTATTTATTTAGATTTTTGGCAAAATGTTTTAAATGGCTTATTGGATAACGCACCATGTCAAACAAGAGTCTTTTATCTGTGGTTCGTGCATAATGGTACTCCGGCACCCTCTAGTATTTTAGCTAGAAATTACCTTAATAAAGCCTTCCAAGCGAGCTGAATCGGTCGTGGTGGTTTTAGCGGATGGCGAGCTCGATTGCCAGATCTTGATCCGCTAGATTGATATATTTGAGGATATTTGAAATCTATATCAAAATAAGAAAATGAATGGGGGACATTTTCAGCATCTTTTGGATTTAGTGATAGTTGTTGATGCAATTATTTGATTGAAATTATTGATTTCGTTTTTTAATTGTTAATTATTATACGTTTTTGAACTTGTATTGAAACTCTAGCTTCGGTTTTTATCTAAAATTATTAATTTGCAAACATCGTAATAAGAGTACCTTTTCGGAGTAAAAAAGTTCAAATAATTAGTGAGTAGTACTAAAATATCCAGAAATTGACTGAAAAAAAAATCATACCCCTAGTTTGCACGCCACTTGTTGCAACCTGAATCAACTAATACCATCAAATAATCATGTTTCTTAGTAGTAACACATCACCCAAGACGTATTCCTCTTCTTCAAAGCAGTCAAAAGTTACTGACTATCAGTATCGGTGTGACAGAAGGGGTGACCCCTAACGGGCCTTGCACTTAGGCCACCAATTGGGCTCGTTGTGCCCGCAGGCCGCATTAAAAAAACCTCCAGGATGCCGGTCTTCCTTAAGAAAGCCCGCATCTCTTTCGGACTAACACGACGCACTAAATCTGGCTCGATCGACGTCGCGCCAAAGATTCTGAATCTTGCCCACGCAAAGGCGGGGCATCCCGCAAGTAGATGGTATGGGGTCTCATCGTCCTCCATGGTCCATGCACCATCTACACGCCCCCTCCTCTGCAATTCTCAGCAGAGGCAGGTGCCCTCTGTCCTATGTAGAATTCTACCAGCGCCATGCACTCCGTTCTAGGTAGGCCCATCAACCCCCTGGTGAGACTGTTCGCAGTCCCATGTATCATGAGCCTCGTCTGTCTCATCTCCGAAGCCGTCGGCCATACCTCTTCGGCCCGATCTTGCGTCCAGGCTTCCAAAGCTCTTTCGCGAACACTCTGGGCGATCCCCACCCACGAATTAGGTCCTAAATATCTACGTGCGGAGCTTTTTCTGGCTAACGCGTCAGCGGCCTCTTTTCCAGTACACCCGATTGTCCCAATACCCAGGCCAGCCTAACCTGCAAGTTCAATCCGCCAGCTCATACACTCTCTCACCAATAGGGAGCGCGTGCGGACTTACTTCAGCACCATGAGTACGGCCTTGCTGTAGGAGCAAAAGAAAATCACCCTGCCACCGACATTGAACCTTAACGACTCCCATCATGATAGCAAAAATTTCCGCTTGGAAAACCTTAGTGTGCTCCCCAGTGAAGTGGATAATTCCCGCCCCAGGGCCTCACAGTACCCGCCTATTCTGGAACCGTCTGTAAACTAGACTAGTCCATCCCAGGATAATGGCTTTCCTCCATCCAATCGTCCTTCGTAGAGAAGAGGACGTTTAACCGCCTATATAGGTAATCTTCAAAAGCGCCTACCTCCCTATAGCGTGAGTTTACAGATTTCCGAGCAAACTGTACATTATTTTTAACCATACATTTTCACGGTTCAAAGTACAATCATTTTCATTATCATTTAACAGTGCAAAAATGCCGACAATCATCTCAAACCTGTTAAAATATACTTCAAAATATTTTTTTATTGGACAAGGGTTTTTAGGAAAGAATTTATATTATCAAAACAATTATTATTGCATCTTATTATTCTGCACAGATGTGCATTCTGACCCTTTTAATTTATGTTTAAGTGGCAAGTAAAATAATTTAGAGAAGATTCTGAAACAAATCCATTCAAGAAAATTGGTACTGTGCCTTATGCCGTTTAGAATTATTATATGTTGGGGGAGACGAAGTATTAATATTTTTGGGAAATTCGAAGGTTTTCAGTTCAAAAGTAATATTTTACAATTGTTCTTGTCTTTTGAGTCACAAGTCGCAGATTAAATTTAATGACGAAAAAACTGTTATGCGACATAAATTAAATGGTATATAAACTTAATAAGTGTTTATTGTAGATTGAACTCTATTACGGGACATTATGTAATACAGAAAAAGCAAACAAAAATCTTTCTTTCAACTGAAAATCACTTGTAATTTGTGTGCTATAAACAAAGAACGAAAACAGGGGGGTGGGGGGGAAATATCAAAAAGATATATTTATTAAAAATTAATAAGTATTTATGAAGTAGCTTTCGAGACACAATGAAACATAGTATTGGAATAAAAAATTACTCCATAATTTGCTTAAATTGCCTCCCGGCACTTCTTAAACACTGGCACATTTACTTTCATCGCGCATTTTGTCCTTTGTATTCCGTGGCCAGCTAACGTCATCTAATCCAGTAATGTTTTTACACTGTATTTTTCATTTTTCCAGTAAATTCATGGATCCTCAGAAATTCACTTGTTAACAATTAATGCCATATTTGCTTCACCGTCGATCAAGACAATAATTATTGGTAGTGAAATAACTGAATTTGACTCAAACCACAACCTAGTTCAAGGCGCTACAGCTATAGCAGACATTATTTATTAACATCTCCCTTTTAATTAAACAAGGATTAAATTTATTTGAAGATATTGATGAGTATTTCGTAAACTTTTCGAAGATAACATTGAGGTCCAACTCAGGCATCCTTATCGTTAAACCCATCGAACTTCAAACCTGTTTCAATTTTTCATTTTGTAATGATCAGAATGGAACTTGATATTCAGAACGTTGAGCTCCCTTTACCAATAAAAATGATGCTCCAAATAGAGACTATATTTATGATAGGTACTTTGTCTTCGACTATTATATTCCAGGTCTTTCAAAAAATTCGACCCAGATTAAATCCAACAAAAATTATTACTCTTGCAATGTTTGAAAATATAATACGAGGTAATGCTTATAGGTTTTTCGGCACTTGTCATATTATTTACATCTTTAACAATATCGCCATTGGAAGAACAGTGAATCTCAAATATTTAAAAAAATCAATCTCGATTCTCGATCCAACTATTATTTTGCGCGGTATAAAAGCTAGTAGTCTAACTGATAGTACTTTATAGCTGAAAGTGGGTAGACGTCAGAAAATTACGAGTATAACGACCATCGTGTCTAAATTAACCAGGTTTGATCAACTTCTAACATACACAAAGTGTGTGTATGTTACATACACAAAGTGTGTGTATGTGGAGATTTCAATGCCAAGGTTGGACTAAAAGCCGACCCAACGGAGATAATACTTGGAAACTATGGAAGCCCTGGCAGAAACGATCGAGGTGAAACTATAATA
This sequence comes from Pissodes strobi, assembly GCA_016904865.1. Taxonomy (NCBI): domain Eukaryota; kingdom Metazoa; phylum Arthropoda; class Insecta; order Coleoptera; family Curculionidae; genus Pissodes; species Pissodes strobi. The sequence continues at coordinate 95,484 of MU183786.1, forward strand.
TGCTAGAAAACAACCTGTACATAATGAATAGCTTTTACGGCAAAAAACAACACAGAAGATGGACTTGGGAAAGCTCCGACGGCAGGACACAAAATGAGATCGATTACTTCATTACAGATAAGAAAGGTATTTTCGAAGATGTTACAGTTTTGAATCGTTTCTCAACAGGCAGCGACCAGCGAATGATAAGAGCCACCCTTAAAGTAAATCTGACAAAAGAAATAATAAACAAAATGTTTAAAAAGAAAACTATAACAAAGTGAAAAGAACCGGAAGAAATAGATAAATACAGAGACCAGATTGAGAAAGCTTTAAATGAAATAACAGAAGCAGATAGCATAAACGACATAAACACGAAAATAATAAAATCATTAGAAAATGCTCAAAGACAATGACAATACTGTCCTTAAGCTGCCAAAGAAGAAGAAAGCAGTAGGGAAACACAAAATAAAATAAAACAAAGAAGAGACCTTAAAAGTGCACCAAATACAGACGGGCAGAGACTAAAACATAATAATAAAGAAATACAAAAATCAATGAGGAGAGACTTAAGAAAATACAAATACGACAATGTGGTAAAAACCAATGAAGAAAATAAAAGCATGAAAGTCCTAAGAAACAAACTAGCCACTGGAAGAAAAGAAATATTTAAACTCCAAGACAATGATGAAAATGTAACATCAAATAGAGATAGTGGAATATTTTTACAAAGAGCTATATACGAACAAGAAGAGGTACCCAGATAGAAATCAACTAAATCAAGGGAAAGTGCAAAACCAGGGATCAGAAGACATCCCAGACATCACTAAGTTAGAAATATATCGCGCCCTCAAGAAAATGAAAAACAACAAAGCCCCAGGCGAAGATAGAGTTGTCACTGAAGCAATAAGGATGGGAGGACCGGTACTAATAGAGAAAATGCAGACTCTGTTTAATTTATGTCTACAAAATCAAGAGATACCCTCAAAGTGGAACAATGCCACTACCATCCTATTACACAAAAAAGTAGATAGTACTCGATTAGACAACTATAGACCCATAAGCCTACTGAACCATATTTACAAAATATATACCCGCATAATAACAACCAGACTGGAATCGAAATTTGGCCTATACCACCCAAAAGAGCAGGCAGGGTTCCGGGCAGAATTTGGGTAGAATGACCACCTTCAAAGCCTGAAAACGTTAATAAATAAGACAATAGAATATAATAGACCAATATTTCTAGTTTTCGTAGACTTCCAAAAGGCGTTTGACACAGTGGAAATGTATGCTATCCTCCAGGCTCTCAAAGAATGCAGAATAGATCACAGGTACACCCAAGTTTTATATGATATATAAACATGCAACAGCGACTGTAAGACTGCATAAAACCATGCAGAAAATAGATATAAAACGAGGGGTACGACAAGGAGACACTTTATCACCAAAACTATTGACAGCGGGTTTAGAATACGGTTTTAAAAGACTAAATTGGGATAACAAGGCTATTACAATAGATGGAGAACAACTAAATAATCTCCGATTCGCTGATGATATAGTGTTGATTGCGGATGATCTAAGTGAAGCACGAGACATGCTGCAACAACTCCAGAACGAAATGGAAGCGGTTGGTCTGAACATAAACTATGCCAAAACTAAGGCAATGACAAACCTATTACCAACAGGAAATATATGCATATAGGGAGTGCACGAATTAAAAATCAACAAGGACAACCAAACTTGTCAATTTTTAAGGCGCATAAACCTCGGATGGGCAGCATATGGCAAATTGAGACACATATTTAAGGACAAAATTCCTATAAGTTTAAAAAGAAAGACTTTTAACACGTGTATCTTACCGGTCCTCACATATTGGACAGAAGCCCTAACGCACACTAAGGCTTCAGCAAGGAAATTGAGTGTCACACAAAGAAAGATGGAAAGATCTATGCTGGAGATATCACTCAGAGACAGTGTAAGAAATGAGGAGATTCGTAGAAGAACAAAGGTAGAAGACATAATTGAAAAGATCTCAATGTCGAAATTAAGGTGGGCCGGCCATGTAGCACGACAAACAGAACAGAGATGGACGAAAAAACTCTTGGAATGGAGGTCATGGTCAGGCAAACGAAATCCCGGAAGACCACCTACCAGATAAACGGATGATTTAAAAAAATCAACACCAACTGGATTGTAACGGCACAGGACCGAGAAACTTGGAAGAAACTTGAGGAGGCCTATGTTCGACAGCGGACGCAAATGGTCGGAGAATGATGATGATGATGATGATGATAAACAAGTTAAAAAGCTAATTCTAACGCACCTATGTCTGAAACTACGCGTTTCTCTCCCATTATATTTTTTCTATGGAGATTATTGTGAAATTTGCGTGATTATTTAAAAAACACAACATCAGCTGCCTCTCCCTCAAACTGAAAATAAGGAATGGAACTAAAAGACAGTTTGTTTACGTAATTTGAAAGCTAATTAGGTACTTCTAACGCACCTATGTCTGAAACTACACATTACTCTCCC
>MU183786.1:98010-130218 GCA_016904865.1 Pissodes strobi
AACGCACCTATGTCTGAAACTACACATTACTCTCCCATTATATTTTTTCGATGGTGATTATTGTGAATTTTGCGTGTATTATTTAAAAAACGCAACATCAGTTGCCTCCCCCTCAAACTGAAATAAGGAAAGAAACTAAAAGACAGTTTGTATACGTAATTTACAGGCTAAATAGGTACATCTAACGCACCTAGGTCTGAAACTACACATTTCTCTCCCATTATATTTTTTGGATGGCGATTATTGTGAAATTTGCGTGTATTATTTAAAAAAGGCAGCATCCCTCAAACTGAAAATAAAGAATGAAACTAAAAGACAGTTTGTATGCGTAATTTACATGCTAAATAAGTATTGCTAATGCACCTATGTCTGAAACAACGGATTTCTCTCTCATTATATTTTTTCGATGGCGATAGAAGAAGCTCTGGCTGTACAAGTAGTTATCGTAAATATAAGAAAAGACCGTGAAAAAGTAGGAAATTTCTGAAAAAATTCCCTAAGGTCCAGGCTCGTGAAGGAGTAAAAAGTTATCCATAAAAATATATACATCAAAAATCCATGTAATGACGTTTGAAAAGCAAACTTTTTTAACACGCAGAAGCTGGTATCCGAATAGGTAAAAAATTATGTAGAAAAAGCAGAGTATTTTGTAAGCCTAAAACCTCTATTATATTAATAGGATTTGGACAATATTACTTATTAGCAGACGAAGCTGTATCAAGTAGGAAAATTATTTGATAGTCCGAGAAAAATTAATTTATTTCCTTTCCTTCTTACTCAAGATAACCTAAACGAACCAATATAGTATTCATAAAACGAACTTATCTGCTGTTTATATTATTTGTACTATTTTTAAGTATGAAATTGTCCTAATAGAGAAATTGTCTGTTGGTTACTTACTGTATAGATTTGACTTGTGACTTGTGACCAAAACTAATTGATAATATTTAAACCAATTACGTGTTGTTAAATATGCCATAAGCAGTTGGAGCTATGGTATCATCCAATTAAATTATGCATAGAAAATTTAAATTGAAAAAAAAGGTGTCAGCGTAATCTGCAACAATGCATCTTTAAAAAATATCAGTAGTTGTTAGTAAGATCAATGCCCCAATGACTGTGGTGATTATTTCAAGAAGGTATATCTTTTCATTATCCAGATACATCTAATAGGTTGCCGAGTTTAAGGTTTTATAAATCCTGACTGATAATTTTGATGCCACTTGGTACCTAAAGTTTTCAATTAGCCATTGTACAAATGTAAATTTCAGATCGGATGTTAATGAGATTTTTTTTTCGTATATGGTTGTGTTAAATTTAGTAAAAATTGACATCTCATTCCATATTATTTAAATGCCATTACATTTTTTAATAAATTAATATACAGAGCAAATCGTAATAATCGTACATTCCTTGAACACTGGCTTAGGTTTGAAAAACGATAAGTACAGCCCACAACAAGATTCAGTGTGACGCTTTGTAATAGAAAGATTGCGTTAGAATCCAAACTGACACAACAAAGGCTATAGAGATTGGGGAATAGTGTTTCTGGGGCTTTTCAATTCGAGGAAATGAGAAAATGAAAGCAACGTGGGGAGATATAGACCTAAATGAATTAAATATTTTCGTTTGCATAGAAATACTCGATTCGCATATCGGTCTCGTATTTATTTGAACGTTTTATTAGGAGCGCAAACATGACGTTCTTCTTTTACAATCTCCACAGGCAATCGCATGATGAACTTTAAAAATAATTATTAGAATATTGCCATTTCTGAATACACACCTAACCCACGAAAAAATACATATATACGAATAAGATATTTATATGGCGAAGTTCCTCAAAAGAAATAGGTTACATTTCATTTTGTAACTTGAGTTTCAAATACAACCACATGAATTAGACGAAATAGATTCCCTCATATTAAAAAATAATCAAGGCCAACTTAATAATCATATCGTTTCCAATTACCGCACGCCACATTCAATAATGGTTTTTATTTTCCACCCAATCCAGTCCAATATAGGCTAGACAGGCAGAAAGCACAAGGGTGTCCTATTAACATCAAGACACAGTGGCACTGTGATAGAGATTTCCATTCAAAATAAAGTAGAGTTTAGACTTGATCCACCACATAACCGAAATATTTGGGCTGAGGGAGACAAAAATTACATTTATCCACGCACATGTGTGCTACGAAACTCAGTTTTAACTAGATAATTAGGTTGCAGGTTAGGACCCCCGAACCCTACGCACATGTGTGCTGTAAGGAACTGATGGGACAGGTTTTCGGTGAGAGAGAAAGTCTGTCGAACTGATGGTTGCCTTAAGTAATTTATTTGTCTTGAATGTTTACATATTATATTTTTTTCATGCTCATGTTCAAACTTAGGACAGGGTGATGTTTCCTTAGTAGTTTATGCATTTCTAGTCCTCATTATGATCGTATTGCTATTAGTCCCAACCAACAAAAGAAGGCGGTTGCAGGAGAGGGGTGTCCATCGGTAGATCAGCCAATGTGTAGAAATTTTGATTTGGATCGATGTATTAAACGTTTCGCAATTGTTATGCTAAATAGATTTTTACTTATTTTATTTAAATTTTTATACCGATTAGGCTAGTGTGATCATATGGTCACAGCTTAAAGTTCGCGAAATATAAAAATAATAAGCGTGGACTTTTATTAGTCATTTCTAACAAACTTTTGCATCTAAAATAAAAATTCTTCATTTAATGGGTTACGCACTTAAAAAAAATATTGCGGTTATTATCAAACATGACTAGACTTCTTGCAAATGATATTAAAGGGTTTGGGTGATTTTAAATTTCAAAAAGATGCATGTTTCCTTTTTTGTAGTTCACCTTATACATCTTTCTCTAGCCACTTGAAAATTGTGCTGAATAACTCTAAGACTCCGAGTGAAATGTACATAGGGAATTCACAATGAACCCTGGTTACCAGAGAAAAAGGTAAGAACATTATATAAACAGATATTTAATTAGTATATCAAGAAAACCCGGAAAGGAAATTCGAAGCATCGAGCATTTGCCTGGTTTTTAATTCCGTTTAATTTAACTAGCTCAGATTTCAGCTTCAACGTGGCGGTTCTTGCCAAACAGCAACTACGAATTAGCTTTTTAATCAAGGCAGCGATCCTCCAGGCAACGGTTTAATAAAAATTTACAGATGAGTTCGCCTGCCTAATCCAATGGCCTCTTGTCTCGAAATCAGTTACGATTCTTGGTGTCAGGTTTCGATTTTTATCGTCTCGAGAGGGTCCATTGAATTACTTCGGTGCAGGGCTGGATTAAGGATATTTTACATGATGGAATTGATTTAAGTTCCACAATTTCTTGTTTTCCCGGAAAACAGACTAATATTAATAAGCGACATATTGGTCCAAGATGGTGGAAGCTTTCGTCATCTCTATTGGCACTAGTCTATTTGAAGATTATGGAAGGCATCTTTCAGTATAATGTCTATCTAAGCTTATTAGAAATGGTTATCATTCAAATCTGTTAATTTTTACTTCTTAGCAGTGGCGGCCCCTGCCGTGGGGCACAGGGGCACGTGCCCCCCAAAAATTCCATAGCAAAATATCATAAAATAATATACCTATTAGACGTCTATTCCTATTATGCCAATAATAATATTAATAATTATTTGTAAATTTCTCAGCATATTTAGCATTACCATTATCTAATTATTTACTAAAGTACTAGAGCAATTTACTAACATATGTACACGTTAATGTGTCTCGATTTTACGTCACAGATCGTTGTATTATATTTTGTTTACGCAGTTCCTATGGCAATGGCTGTTTTCAGCGCCACCTGGAATGGCCGATTCGTACACATTCTTATTGCGTCCACTTGCCGGCATCCCTTTGATCTGTGATTTTCACCGCTTGCCGCGTTTGTTTTGACTAAAGTTTTTATTAAAAATTTGTGATTAGAGAAATAATATAGTGACGATGCTAGCGCGTTTCTCTTAATTAAACTTAGTTAAACATTAGTTTTATGGAGAATTTTGTGGTTAATTGAATGTGTTCTATGATAAACTACGAACTAAGTAGAAAATTCCGAATACTTTGAACAATTTTATTGTGTTTGATAGAAATTTACGACAAATTATTTTGTTAAAATCAATTCATTGTCATATATTTTAAAAATCAGACCTCTAAATTATGAGGGCAAGCAATTGGGAAGACCTATTCCTGATTTAGTTATAAAAGACACTTGTACGGAAAAAAAGATAATCTAATAGATATTTCAAACAAGAAAACACATATGAGAAGTTTCCGTGGATGTGTGGCTTCCTATTGGACAAATTATCGATGCTGGTCGACGGGTAGTAAAGAAATAACACGGTTGATGAAGACCAGATAGGTCAAAGCCAATCAACAGGTATATCCCCTACCTATTGTTACCTAGAACCCACAGTATTTAATATATTCATAACTGGCTTGGTCTTATCACGAGTTGCTTTCCATTTTTCATTTTCATAAATCCGCTTCCAAGAAGTTGTTCGTTCGGAAATTGTTTTTTTTTGCCCGGAACCGACTATGCGCATTCTACTTTATTTTAAAAGCCACAATATAATGTAGAACGAAGAAGGCTAATTCACTCTCCTTGGCCTTAACTCCAAAATGCCTTAGTATTAGACGGTTGTCAATTAGATACTGCTCTAACACAAATTTTTCTGACGTTCATTACATGTAAATATGCAGCCAATTGTAGCACAACCCTGGCCAAAGTTTGATCCTGATGAGAGTTCGCCAATTGCGATGGTGCACTTTATTACCTTTTATTAAGTAACTGTAAAAAAATTTTCTATTAGGTTGAATTCTATCCCTATTCACTTAGAAGATTGTCAGGTTTCTCCAGTAAATGGACTGTATTATTTCCATATTATTCTACTATTATCGCCTTCAATGAAGTGCAGGCCTTATAAATTAACCAAACAAAGAAATTATTACAATCAAGATATCGCCATTAAGTTCAAAGCGGTCTCTGGAGCTGATATTATAAATCTTATGTCATAATCAATTCTGAGAGTGATGCTTGATAGCAACTAGTAGCAGCTTCTTAAAAATAGAGAGACGGAATTTTCGTTAAGTAAAGACTACTTTTAGCGCGTTCAGCATACTTTTTCCTTGGAAGTATATAAGACTGAGCCGACACGCGCCACCCTCGGATCTTTAGCGCTCATTCGGGTAAAGTAGGCTCGAGAGAAAGAAACAGTCAGCGGAGCGAAGAAGCATTCCGTAGCCTTCTTCATATTTCACTTCGGTATTATTCGCTCATAATGCCTGAAATACGAGATATATAAACAGAACCATAATGCCCGGGGAGTTATGAGGGAGCATTATGGATTTATAACGCCTTCTCATAACGTTTTCTTATAAATGAGCATCAAACCAATCAAATCACAAATACGTTCAACTGTCATGAATACCGTATTTTATGTGAAGTGAAATATAAAATCTTGTATGCACCGCTGGCGTTACTAGTTGATTACTTTACCGGATAAATGCAGCTTGCAAAAAGCATTCCCACGCCTGACGAGTCCTGGGTTTACGTGCGCATCACAAACACATTTCTGACAAATAGATGCAGCACCCCTACACAGCAGAGAGTGGTGATAAATGTCTTTATGGTCCAGGAAATATCGTCCAGTGAGCCGCGTGGCTCAGGGGTTAGATGGTATGTTTCTGATACGGCGACCTGGGTTCGATTCCAATGCGGTGGCAGAACATTTTTTTTTCTCCCTGGAGTTATGTTTGTAACTTTTTCTTTCTTGATAATGGGCATGCCTTGGGTTAGTTTGGGTTAGTTTTGTTTGGTTGCGCCCCGGAGCGAGCGGAGGGCATGACATGAAGTGAGAAGAAATACAAATGTAAAATGTAAAAATTAAACAACGCATGTGTTTGTGATGCGAGGACTCGTCTGGCGAGGGAATGCTCCTTGCAAGCTGTCTGTAACCGCTAGTGTTGATTACGCCCTTCGAGCGACATCTATCCCACGTCCTAGTGCCCTCGTTACAAAAGTAGTATTAGAGGCGTTCAGCACGCTTTTTACTAGGTGGATAATAAATCTGATTCGTCACGCGCGACCCATCGGGAAAAGTAGGCGTCAGCTTCATTTTGCTCGGAAACGGCTGCCAGTAGAGATTTGAGATTTGACATGTTTTTAGGCAACACTTGAGGGCAGTCGAGGGTCAATTTCCAGCTTATTACGTCAAATGTACTATTTTTCAAATTTTTGCTTTGATGCACGATACTTAACTGTCAAAAAATAATTTGATGGAATTTTCTGAACTAATTCTTTTTGATGATCCTATCGAAATTCGCGAGAGTCGAAAAATATATTTTTTGGAGGTGTACATTTTTGAAGAATGAGTCAACTGGCGTCGTTCTAGCGCCGAAAGAGTCCCGAGAGTCTCATAAAACCGAGAAAAGGGTTCAATAAGGAATTTGTAGGACTTCTTATTTGTCGGGAAATGTAATAACATTGATTTTTTTATGTTCGGTACACACACAAAAGGAAAATCTTATGCTGCCACTCAACGAGTGGTGCGTGTGCGGAGAAGATGGTGGACGTTCAACTTAAAGCTATAGGTTGTACTTTTCGGGAAAGACGTTACTCGGAAGTCTATTCCAGGGCAAGGCAGTCCTCCAGACAAAGGGGTCCTACAACAGGGACGATCATAGGTGTTCGCAACTGAAGTGTATCTTGATGAGCAGCTTGTGTCTGACTGGAGTTTCTGTTTGGCACAACTCTGAGTGGAATCATAAGTGCCGAAGACCTTCCGTAGCAGTATCGATAGTAAAGAAATAGGTCCGCCACTTTATTGTGTTCAAGGCTATCAAGGTCTTTAGTCAACTCTGGGTCATCCACAAGACATATTGCTCTCCTCTGTATGGAGTGCAATATGTTGAGCAAATGTTTGGGTGCCGATCTCCACACATGGGAAGAGTATTCCAGAAATGGTCTTATCTGGGCCTTATAGAGCAGTAAGAGCTGATGAGGTGTATACAACTTTTTTGCTTTATAGAGTGCTCCTAGCTCTTGTGCTGCTGCCTTGGCGATTTTGTGACGTGATTACACCAAGACACGTTGATGCCCAGCAAGCTCATGGATGAGGCCAGAGTCAATGGTTGTCCTGTCATTGATAATGCAGGTTCTGCGGTGTTTGTTTTTTGAGAATACAGCTGCTTGAGTCTTTCCTGCGTTAAACTGGATATTATTTTTCTCACCCCATTCCACGATGGCGTTCATATCCTCATTGATGGCAGCAATCTGATTTTCTCGCTCGCGTTGGGAACGAGAGCGGTTATTGGAATCCGCGACATGAATGAGGATATAAGAGTGCTGTCGTCTGCAAAGTTGTAAATAGAATTGTTTGTTCTGTCTTAGAGATGGTTGATATAGAGTAGGAACAATGTGGGAGATCATATACACCCTTGAGGAACTCCGGCATTGATTTTAAATTCCTCCGAGAAATATCCATCAATATTAACTCAGATGCTATGATCTCTTAAGAAATTAGAAAGCCATAAAGCAGTGCTGGTGGTAGTCCGTTTGCTGTCAATTTGCATAACAATCCGTCATGCAACACCCTATCAAATGCTTTGGATATGTCGAAGAGCCACTGCACGAGATTCGTCGTAGCTTTCGATGGCTTTGGTCTACAGGTAAGTCACGTAACCCAGGAGATCTCCCGTCGATCTGTGCTTGCGGAAGACGTACTGGCGATCGCTTATGATGCCTGCCGATTAAAGATATTTTAAGAGCTGTTCGTTGATTTGCTGGTCAAAAAAATTATGGTTTTTATTTTTTTTTTGCGAGCAAAACAATTTTTTATAGAAAAGATGTTCACTTTGTGAGAGCCTTCGTTAAAAACTGTACAATAGACCACTTTACAAATGATAATGTTTTTCTAGAGGATAAGGTAGTTGAATAACGTTTAACCATTTAAAACTTTGATACTAATAAGAGATAAAAGGCATTTAAGTTATATTTGGATTACCCTATACATCTTATCGGTCTCTGTAATATACGAGTAGGAAAATAATGACAGTTCTACGCCCACCGCCGCGGTAGAGGTTTTGCGCATGAGAAAACCGCGACGGTTTTGTCGACTTGGTCCGCTTTAACAGCTTTTTAGACGGCTTCAACAGCTTTTCAGTTAACATAGGTGGCTCTCTATCTAAGCTTCTAAGAAGCTCTGAAGCTATCTAAAAAATTGTCGCCGAAAACGGCACGGTTTGCTCACGCGCGCAACCTCCACAGCGGCGGTGGGCGTAGAATTCTCATTCTTTCCCTACTTCCATTAATTCAAATAAGCACCTAACTGTCAAATTTACAATAAATATGCCGGGCTATATAATTATATTCAATTTTTTTATAATTTTATTTACTTTTTAATATCGCTTTGTTGAAATGTTTACTTCTATCGTGTGATCTAAAGCACACACCGTGTTGTTTTCATTAAATTGTATTAAAATCAAATAAGATTTATAAGAAACGGGGATTATAATGAACCCAATATATCTAAAGTCCAGCACTGATCCAGTCTGAGTTACAATACAAGGCACTCGTTGAATTACATTTTACGGATTTAACGGAGCAAGCCGATAATAGAAGCACCTCGTTGATTTTATACCTGGACAGTGGGCAAGCCGAAATTCGCAAGCTCAGTTTGATTTTATGGCTGTTTGGTAAACCGAGAGGCCCAAGGCGGAAGACCGCTCATAATTATTGCATTAGCCAAGGCAACGACGCGACGTGACGTGGACAGCCCTGTTCCTGGCGAACCGTTTTAGGAATATTAACAAGGAGAATGAGAAATGATGGTATTTTTTCTTGACTTTCTGTTTATGCATGTCCATATACTGCTTTTTTAACTTTGCCAGAAATACCTAATGAAAATGATGTTCTATTTGGATATCTGCTTTCAAATAACAAATACGTAAATTAAAATTACGACTGTTATTTTCAAAGTACTATGTGTTACACTTAACAATGATCAGGAAAGTGTACACGTCATTGCCATTATAAAAGTCTGTATCTTTCCATGGTAGTTTGCTATTACTTACTATTATGAATATAGATGGGATAATTTAGTAGTAAATATGTATGTTACTGCTGGTACATGATATTTTTGTATGTTCGGTATACACACAAAAGAAAAATCCTATACCATTCGACGAGCGGTGTGTGTGCGGAGAAGATGGTGGACATTGGACTTGAAGCGCTATAGCTTGTAGTTTTCGGGAAAGACGTTCCAGAGCGAGGCAATCCTCCAGATAAAGGAGTCCCATAACACCAACGTCCTAGATGTTCGCAACTAAATCGTATGTTGATGGGCAGCTTGTGTCTAACAGGTGTTTCTATTTGGCACAACTCTGGGCCATAAGTGCCAGTTCGTTCGAACACTTTTCGTAGTAGTATCGATAGTAAAGAGATAGGTCAGCCAATTTTCTTCCATGTTCAAGGCTATCAAGGTCTTTAGTCAACCCTGGGCAATCTATAAGATAGACTGCTCTCCTCTGTATGGAGTCCAATATCTTAAGCAAGTGTTTGGGTGCCGAGCTCCACACATGGGAACAGTATTCCAGAGATGGTCTTATCTGGACCTTATAGAGCAACTTTTTTGCTCTATAGAGTGCTCCTAACTTTTGTGCTGCTGCCTTGGCGATTTTGGTGACGTGATTACGCCAAGACATGCTATTTTCTACGTTGATGCCCAGCAAGCTTATGGATGAGGCTAGAGTCAGTGTTTGTCCTGTCATTGATATGTCAGGTCCTGCGGTGTTTGCTTTTTTTGAGAAGAAAGTTGCTTGAGTCTTTCCTGCGTTAAACTGTGTTACAATTTAAACTTTGATTTGTTAAAATATAATTTGAATTTCCTTATTATAATTGCTAGAATTCAAATAAAAAGCCAATTTGTTACAATAAAATGCAATTACTTAATTTGTTGCAAGAAAAGCCAATTTGTTAGATAAACTTTAAATGCATTTTTCTTTTAAATTATTACTTTAATTTACTAAAAAGATAAACTGAAAGATACTCAGGGCGTATAGGTCCGGAGCATGATAATTTATTATATAATTAAAATTTATTTTCAATTGAAGTAGTGATTATAAAGCGCAAAATAAAAGATTAGAAATTTTAAATAAACAATTTTTGTTCTATTTCCCTCCAACAAAAATAAGGTTGAACATTTCATTGAATTATGTGATATCTGCACTTTAATCACCTGGTTGTTCCTCCGGGCTTCCTGGAGAGTGTTACTGGAAAATGCTGTAATATCTAGGATCTATCCTGTGACGTCACTGGAAGCTGTCCTGGTATGGCCGAGTGCGTGTGGACTCAGTAGCATGAAAAAAAAAACCGTACAAGGCAGTTAAAGAATTCGCCAAGAATATTGTTATCAACTCTGTTTCAATTTGGCGGAGAGCGTTGCCTGTCTAAGCTTAGGCTTTTAATACAGGACTTGGCAAGAGATAACTACAAATAATTCTTCTCAATTAACAATGCTGAAAGATGTCAAAACACGCTGGAGAAAAATTGAATTTAATTTAATTAAATATGCCTCCACCAATTTGCACAGAATTGTTTAGACCATAGACAATAACTACGGTTTTAAATTAAACAGTGACCTGATTAAAAATAATAAATAAAATAACTAGCTGTTTAAGCTGATAAAGATTGTGATGAACAATATTTCAATTAAAAAAACAATTACAGTAATCAGGTAAGAACAAAAGTGAGATCGATAAATTCAAACAGATAATCAGAATGCAATTATTTTCTGAAAGCTACTTTTCAACTCAATTCTAAAACAAAGGTAATGACGCTAATGACAATTATTCAATTCAATTATGGCCTGAAAGCTATTTTCTAACTCAAAAATCAGTTTAACTCAAAAACAAAGGTAACAACAAATTTAGATAGAAATAGAGAAATAAAACAAACAAACAATTATGATCTTATACCGGCCACGGTCGAGAAGGGCTTGAGAAGGGGCTTTTTAAATAACGAATGACGATACAATGCTTCTATAGGCCGAACAATAACTAACTAAGCTTAACTCTGATTCCCCATATATCTTATAACACCCGATAACGATACCAGAGAAAGTTAGACTAAGTTTCCCACACTATAGACAGTTTTGGTTATTAATTTCTAAAAATGCTACCTCTAACTAGAACCTAAATATGTGCCCTATAGGCCAATTTGATCGATTCTTTAGTTGGGTTGCTGAACTAAATCCGAAATTTAATAACCCCTGCTTTTGTAGGATCAAGTCCTTGTTTTTTCTCTTAACCAAGAGCCTTAAGCTCCAAAAAACCCACTATCACACATATGCCCTACAGACAAAAACATACACACGGCAAAAGACAACGTGGTATGTGTGAAACGATAGTAGACAAATATCAGATATTCACGAGCTTATTCAACATACACACGGCAAAAGACAACTTGGTATGTGAAACGATAATAGACAGATATCAGAGATTCGCACGCTTAGCAGCTCTTATTCTACAGACTTTAGGATATAGGAAACTAGAAATAAGATCAGATAACGCAAAAAAAATAAAGATAAAGTCAAGCCTACCTTCTCTCAAACCTCTCACACTGGTCGTCGGTACAAGACCGATTTTAAAATCCAGACCTATCTTCCACCAGAATCACATTTCAAAAAAAATTGCACCGCGCGCAGTCACAAATATTTCACCTTTTTCCACCGTACGAAGCGACCGATTTTAAGCATGAAATATGATCTGCATATTTGAAATTATTTATCAATTTTAAATAATATATTCTACTGCTGTATTTACGTAGATCCAACCCATAATATTAATTTTCATTTTATATTAACGAGATAATTATCGACTGGTATATTTAAAAGACAAAAATTACCTTTAAATGAACTTGATGGGCAACATAAAAATTCTTTATTTATTAATATTTTCGTACTATTTAATGCGGAATTTTCCACACTGTTGCTACCAGGTCGGTTCAGACAGTAATTCAAAATAGGTTGAAGATGAAATGGTATTATTTCAAACCAAAAATAAATACAAGCAAACTCGGAAAAACCTAATATTACGGAAATGTTAAATTTACCGTAACAACTGGATATTGTTTTCCTCACCCCATTTCATGACGGCGTTCATATCTTTATTGACGGAAGCAATATGATTTTCTCGCTCCCGTTGGGAACGAGCAGCTGTCATTGGAATCCGCGACATGAATGAGGATATAAGAGTATTGTCGTCTGCAAAGCTGTAAAGAGAATTGTTTGTCCTATCTAAGGGATCGTTGATATAGAGCAGGAATAGTGTGGGAGATAATATACACCCTTGAGGAACTCCGGCATTCCAACTCCATCAATACCAACTTGGATGCTTCGATCCCTTACGAAATTGGAAAGCCCTAGAAAGAGTGCTGGTCCATATGCTGCCAATTTGGTTAACAATCCATCATGCCACACCGTATCAAATGTCTACATGAGGTTTGTTCAACAGCTTGCTCATTTATAATAAGTGTGGTAGCTTCATGGTTAAAATTCAGATTTTTGGCATGTAATTGTCAAACAACCTACAAACTATTTGCAGCTACAACCCTGGTTGAGGCTTTTAACAACAGTGGAATAATTCTGACCAATTACTTGGTTTTTCATGTTAGACTCGCCTTCACTCTTCGGTAAGTTAGTAATAAAACTGGGCTAGGTTCCTTCAGGTCTTTAGCAGCAACATATGAAGCTTTGTTCATTATGTGAATACCAATAAGGATGAAAAAGTTTAAAAAGCTTGTATTATTATAAGATGTCTTGAAAAGTAAACACTCCATATAGGCAAAGAGTTCTTTCCCTATATAGAGAGTCTCACAACTTCCAAGTAACCCCATATATAATAAACCTTAGCTATCTCTAGTAAATAGACTAACCTCATTTTGCAAAAGGGTAGATAATTTAATCGACATCTATCCCTGGGTAACTGACATAATAAAGGAATCTAGGGAAATTTAATTTTATGTCGAGGATCTCTCTTTATAGTATTTTAGGGAATAAGTTCAAGCTTGACATAGTGACATCATGTAATGTGGGTTAGTATATTGATAAGATGCCTTAAGTGCTTTTTTAAGTCCATAAACTGCCATTTTGCATTTCCTGTGAATTCAACCATTAAAACGATGAAGTCATAGTGTCAGAAGGAGAAGCACATAAATTGAAATTTTGATCTAGACAATTGTTCAGAAACAAACAATATCATAATAAGGTTTATAATGAGAAACCATTATTAACCATCTCGATAATTACGAACCGCTGCAGTACTTGGAATGTCACAATAAAATAAAATATTTTTTATTACGCATGCATCATAATCAACGATTATCGCACGCTGCAGCGTGCTTAAATAGTTATTTTCCTAACAAGTGCGCAAAGTGTTACTTTTCCGCACGCGACTGATGTTGACCGAACGACGCCAAGCGGAGTTCGGTCAATCAGTCGAGTGCGGAGAAGTCACTTTGCGCAAGTGTTAGGAACAATATTTTTTCTACGAGCGCGGTCCAATCAAGCATAGAATAATAATGACCCGTATTTAAATAAAAAAAAGTATCTGTCAATTATACCTACTGTTGCTCTACATGACTATTATTGTTTACCTGACATGACAAATGGTTTTTGGTTTAAGTTGTAATATCGCGAATTACGGAAGCTTTGAGAGAAAAGGGAATGATTAAGAGTTAAAACGGTTTTCTTATGTTGCATAAATAATTCGATCAATCACATTTTTCTTCCACGTACCAGGATACATTCAGGTAAATCTTGGGGTCATTAGATCTATCCATTTTTTTAAGGCTTTCTAGCGACGCTGAGGCTTATGTTTTTTGGGATACTTCGTTTTACACCTAGATTTGTTTAAAATCTGTCAATCTGACAATTATAAGTATTGTTGCTTGACATAATTTTTTACTACTATACCGAGGATTTCAAAATATATGGTTTTTGGTTTAAGTTACAATATCGCGAATTACGGAAACTTTTAAGGAAAAGAGTATAATTATGACTTAAAACGGTTTCTTATATTGCATAAAAAGCCAAAAGTGTAAAGTTTCTAAAAATATATGAACATTTTCTTGTCTCTGGTGATTTTAAAGAATTTTACTTTCCCGCACATTTTCCCGCATAGCGTGCGGGAAAGTACTACTTTGCGCACTGAGTAGCGTGCGCAAAGTAGCTACTTTGCGCACGCTCGTAGAAAAATGATGTTTATGATACGCCTACTTTTTTAAAGGTTGCTATAGAGACATTTGATCATGTCAAATGTGACAGGTTAATATATTCGTCAATATATCCCTTAAGTTTAATATTTAAAACATTTTTGAGATTATGATGCATTCGTAATAAAAAATAGCGTATGATATACGTGTATAAGAGGCCTTAAAAGCCCTTGCGACTTACAAAACACTCCGCTGCGCGTCGTGTTTAGAAATATGTCGCGCGTGCTTTAAAGGCCCTCTTATACACTTATATCATAATATACTATTATCACGATAGAAACACTGAATGGAAACAAATCTGCAATAATTAGCAATATTGATGACCTCTAAATTTCCACTGAGTAATTATTATAATTATTATTATTATGACTTTACCAATATAAAAAGTCATGAAATGGAAAACCGCAGATTCATGGCCTAAAGACATATATTATTTTCTATATATTACCTATATCTGTATTAATTCAATCAAGCAAGAGTTCTCTTATTTGAGACTTCGATTCAACTCACTGAATTAACAAAAATGACCAGTTGAGGTAAGTAAGATAGAGCCAAACAATTTTATTTTACGAACAAACATTCCATTATTCATGCAAATCAGAGACAAAGCCCCTCGCCACAGGAGACTCAAAATTAACCATTATTTTCCGGAATAATACGTCCAACTGCGTCCTCCCGAATCATGTACCTAGTGTGATCCTCTCTATATATGCGGCTTCATTGACACTATACCACTTATACGAGTCACCCCTATCCCTTAAAGTCAGATAAGATAGTGGTTTATTTATAGAGTTGGTGGAATCGGGGACCAAAGTGGCTCAACTAAAACTTGAGGGTGAGAATGCAAATTGTTCAAATAAAGATGTAAATTGTGGTGGAAAGGGTTGACTCCTGACTTAGCAGAGACGTAAAGAATCCTTGAATAGGTAAATTTAGCTGGGAGTTTTTAATTTGAAATGTAAATTAAAGCAATAATTGAAAAATTTAAATCTCTTTTTCTTCTGAGAATCTAATTGATACCCCCATGAACATTTCTCGAGCTGGAAATTTTATTATGCTTAAAATATACGTTAGTAATTATATACAACTGGAGGGGAATTCTCGAGTCATTGGAACAGCTCTGACTTTAGAAGATAAGATGTAATAGGGATGTGTTTCAACAGTTTCAAATGCTGTCTTGAAGTCCAAAAAAATGGCACCTGTATCAATCATTTCTTTCCTCTTTGGCATCACTAGTTGTAGTGAAGACTCACATAAGTGCTTATCATGAAGCTCACTTTGGTTTTTTATAAGAAATTTATGGACTTCTGATTATAAAATCATCCCTGATGTGCACCACCAGCAATTTTTTCAAATGATTGAGCCTCAACTTGCACTATATTTTATCAGTAAATAAACTATTTCCAATTTTTGTTATTAAAACCGAGTCCCATTAGCAACAGCAAGGCCGGGTTATACGAGAAGTTCATTTAACGGACATCGATTGTTTTGTTCAGCTTTGATGATATGTGTGAACCTATGCAATTAAAAAATTTAGTTTATTATAGTGTGGCTCTTTCAAATTTTTGCACTCGAAGGTAAAATGATTAAATTAATTTAAAGGCAAGCCCTATTATTCCTCCAAGATGTCCCTCAGACACTAACGCAGAATGGATTCTATCAAACTCAAGAGCTGACAGAGCAGTCCTGCTGTCCGAGCAAATGTAGATGTCCGTCCCTTTGAAGGCTCTTAACGGGTTCTCATATCCGCATTTGAGGATTGCATACATCTGGATCTAAAACACGGCTACATAAGTACTAAAGGCGAAATCAAGTCTCGACCCAGAGGTTTCTCTACATGCACCAGCCCTGTACCATAATTCGTTCTGGAGCCATCCGTGTTCCAACTTTCAGTCTTCATGAAGACTTCAAAGCCTGATACTCCAGGAATAGATAAAGTAGCGGCAAATCAGCCATCAGCTCAAGTCTTGATTTGTACCTGTGATTTCCACGCAAGCCAGTCTCTGGGCTCTGCCTAATTGAGCCCCAGATGGCGGTTTGCGCACCAGTTAGCCATACGATGGCCCCGTAGGTGATTCGGGGAACTACAGCATATAAATCCATTGGAAGATCCTCGTCTGTAAGCACCACGTGCTTCCAAAAGCTTTTTTACAAGCCTATAGAGCATTATTCTTAATGCGTCTATTAACCTGGTAGGGTCTAGTATGGCAACAAGATGCTTAGTTGACCCTTTATAACTCAACATGTTGATAAAAGGAAGAGCTTCTCGCAGCCTATGTTTCCTCGTAATCTGGGTTAACCTTGAGCCCCTCTCCTTGGGCGTGGCGTCCCCCTTGCATGAGTCTTCCTGTACGACCAATGTCTGGTCATCAATAACGATGACGAATATAAAGTCAATCATTTTTACTAGTAAATGACAAAAACATATCTAATACTTTTATTTTAAAAATCATTCCATTTCTCCAACAACCAGCTCTCGCTGGCGCCATTTATGATAGGGTGGCTTTTGTATGTTGAAATAGCCAAAAACTATCTCATTAGATACACAAGCAGAAATTACCGTGTGCCATAATTGCGGGAAGCTAGAACAGTTGATTGGGGTAATCACGGGAATTTAGTCCAGCTAATTACTAGCGAGATCAGGTGTCTCGAGCTCGGTGTCGTTTCGTAATATTTACTTTGCAAAATGTGGTGGACATGATAAACCTTATGAACCTAGCCTATTTCTAATTTTAATTGATTACTTAATTTAACTTAATTTCATGTAGATTTCAGGCCTTTGACGGTAAGCGGGAACTGACCAAAAATGTAACTTGTGTGATTAACTTTTATTATAGAAAGATATTGCATAATAGAATTTAAGAAGGTTTTGTTGGGTAATTTCTAATATTATAATATTCTTCTTCAAACATTTATCTGCTGATTCAATCTCATTCTAACTTAGAAGCAAATTTCAGGCTAATGTATTATTTGAATTGAAAATGCTCTCTTTTGGCCTGCCGCCTTTAGAATGCTTCAAAATACACTCAGTGCAATAAACGGCATAAATAATACTGACACGGGATCCTTTATAAGGATAACCTGTAGAGAAAAACTTTTCCACATTTGGGAGTTTGAATAGCAATTTTCTGTAGCATATTTACTGCAGCTTACTAAGTTAGATTTGATAACAAACAGCACATATTAATATTGAAATACAAAAGCAGGCTCCTCTTGAAATTTCTGAAGAAGTTGTCACTAATATAATTTAAATTCTACAGTTTAACATATTTCTTGATAAAAAAAATTGCAAGATACATGTTTTTCTAAGCTGTGCATGCGTATTAGTATTGAAAATACTTGTGGGCGCATTTATATGGGAATAAGACACAAAACAGGCGACATGCTCGAGTTATCGGCGCGCGGCACACGAGGTCATCAAATCTGTGAATTTTTATTTTACGCAACTATGCAATCACAGCTATGAAAAATAATTCAGATCTTTTTCTATAAAATTTTATTGATTTCAAATCATTACCTTAGCTCAAGATATTATTTCAGAGTTGAATTATTTCGTGGCTTTTTAAACACCATTATTCCGTCGTACATACACACCCATTTGAATAAGGAATGGCAGCAAAGTTTATTTTAGGCCGCCTAATCTTGCGTTTATTAAGGTTTTAAAATAGATATATACACGTCGACTGCCAGAAATTATTCGAGATAGCGAAAGCTTGCTGAAGCTCCTTTCTATAATAAAATATTGTCTTTAGGTCTTAAGTTCTAAGACTGCTTAGGGCGTATTTAGTTTGCAGATTATTATTTTAAATACGCAAATTTCTGTTGATTTGTATGAAAGTTTGCTTTATGTTTGAAGTCAGGAGCGAAGCCAAATATTTGCGGAAGATAATGCGGCCGACTTTCGAGACATTTTATACATGTTTGTAGTTTGTATATACACATGAATTCTGTGGAAATATACGCGGCTTACTTAGCGAATCTGCAAGACTATGATAACTCATAAAAACCATACAATGAGTATTAGATAATTGTAACATCAACATAACATTCGTTTACGCGAACATCACATTCCATTTAGGCCCTTTGCATGGGTGAGAAATGGAAGAATCCTCCCCTCAATATTTTTGGCAGTTTAGATTTCATTGATGGGGGGGAGCCTGACGCTATAAGTAATTACAAAATAACTGTATCTACTATGATTATAATCGCATTCCATTCAGTCCCAGTGGCATTTTGAAAATATTGAATTTGATTGCTAATATGACGCAAATATTGCGATGGAATTGTTGTAATAATTGAATTTACGACGTCCTTATTATGAGTTCAATAGCTTGGCATGTCCTGCATTCGATTGTTAATAACTAAATTTAAAATGCCCGCATCTATCGCCTTTAATTAGCAAGGCATGGCATGTTGCAGTTTGCAAATCGTTGCAGCCGTTTACGCAGGAAGGTTGTTTCAGATTATATTATTCAAGACGTTCATTTTAAGTGAGTGGAACTATAATGTAAGCAAATTAGACGTAAATCCCATGAATAGAAGAAAAAATTTATAAAGTTTTGAAATTTTGGTTGTGAACTCCCAGTAGGAATCCAAATACAGATCCGAAGAGTTCCCACCCCCTGGTGGGAGCTTCATCCCCATTTGCTCAAAAACCCACCCCCAAACGTGACCTCACGACGCTTTTCGGCATTTTGCTCGTACACCGTAACTTGGATCTCCATAAAATTCTTCATAAAATTTGTTATATAATGTCTTTGCGTATCTCCGACCCATCGCTCATAATAACCTTGGAAAATAAACTTATTTCTCAGCGCGAAGAGAAAAATGAGCCCAGCGCACTGTGGTTTCACAAAAGGACAAAATTCATCAAAATTAATAATAAAATATTAATGACCACGTATTCATTAAAAAAATTACACCAAACGTTACCGTATCATCTATGCCGGGATAAAGAAATTTACAACCAAATCAAGTTGGTATTATTATCAAGTGGGCTTGTCGCTGATGCGAGTGTAAACTGTCACAGATCAAGAGAAATTGATGAGAAAGCTTTGGACGAACTGTTGAAGGAAAATACAAAAATCGGAAATTTAAAACTGAATAGATCCAATATGATCAAATCCATCTCTGCAATCAACAATACTATGAAGATTAGCGACGACTGAGTAATCCAGGTTGTACAATTACTGCAAAGAATAATCTGTATCATTCACTCCCAACAAGATTTGGAGTCATGTTTTTCTTATGAGCTGGCAACAATTGCCCTTTCCATATTTGACGACAAAAACTCGATGAGAAAAACGAAAAACTCCTCGTTGTATGCTGTGTTTGATCCAGTACCAGAAAGACCTCTTGAGTCTGGCGGGCTGACATACGTTCTAGATGGAGGAAATTTAATTCATCGCGGGGTGTGGCCAAAACACGGAACATTTTCAGACATCTACAATACGTACGTCAATTTCATTCAAAAGTGATACAGGCAGCGTGTAACTGTTCGTTTTTGATGGATACAGCGAGAGTGAGGACAGTACAAAAATTATTTAACGTCAACAACGGCTCCTAAAACGGATATCTGCAGAAATAATTTTCGACAAAGACACGCCAATTAGTGATTCGCAAAAGAATTTGTTGAGTAATCTTGCCAATAAAGAGCGTTTTATTGGTCAACTGATAAGCACATTAGAATCAACAAGTATTTCCACTCTCGCTGCTACCGATGATGCTGCCTCGTTAGTTGTTCAGACTGCAATCAACGCAGCCAACAATTATGAAAAACCCGTTGTTGTTGGGCAGAATATCGATTTGTTTACACTCCTTATCGCTCTTTCTCCGCCGGGCAAAGACATTCGTTCTTTGAGAGATGCTCTAGGAAATATTAACGAAAGAGCGTTAGTTCCCACAACTTACACTATTCGTCAGTTATAAAGGATGACAAAGATAATGTTTTATTTGCCCATGCGTTTAGTGGCTGCGACACCACTTCTGGCTTTTTTTTGCAAAGGAAAATCAGAGACGATAAACTTAATAAATACAAGAAACGATTTACAAGAAGTGGTCGCCGTATTCAATAATCCTTCATAGGCAAAAGATGACATTGCAAGAGCTGGGGAGAAATTTACGCTTGCCTGATATAAGGCACCCCGAAATGAGAAATCTTTAAATCACTATCGGTTCATTTCATTTAATAAGTTAGTTGGCTAATCGAGTGACGTCATTTTGTCTAGACTACCGCCTACATTTGCTGCATTAGCACAACATTCCTATCGCGTTTTTCATCAGATTCATTCGTGGCCAGGAAAAACTTTAAATACAACTGAATGGGGCTGGTGTAAAAATTAACTAAATTCTGATGCCAGTGCTTACGACTCAGGCGCCAGCTCCTACAGTCGGACTTGCCGCTGATGCAGTTCGACGGCTGAGGGGCAGAGGAGAAAAACCCTACAAAAACAGGTGGCGGCGAAGGCCGTCAGTAGCAGTAGTTTTGTTTTCACCTGTTTTGATAGGGGCTGAGTGAAATCAAATTTTTTTATCGCATTCTTTTCGAAACTTATTACCCGTGCTGTTGACTATACTTCAATTCTTCAGCTCATATCCTGCGGCTGTAAAAAGGGATGTGCAGAGCGATGCAGCTGTGTGAAATTTGGCTTACGCTTACGCTGCTCAACAATGTGCTCGAATTGTCATGGGCAGAACTGTTTAAATTCAGGACGACTTTGCAGAGGCAGAAGATATATATATATATATATATTCTATTAGTGGAATAGGCCTATAGGGGAAACCACTTAAAAAACGCACCGAGAGCTCTACCTCAATAAGGGTGATGTGGAAAAACGCTCAAAGTACAAAATCCACAGGTATAAAAAAATTATCATTTGACCACCAACACTTTCTCATAAAAATTTTATTCAATGTGGGCCTTATAGAGAAATAAACTGCTCTTCAATTTTGATTCTATACGTTTTTTTGCTCACACTAATATTTTTCGAGATAATCGCCGCCAAAGACGGCGCTGAGCTCATTTTTGCCTTCGCGCTTAGAAAAATGTTAATTTTCCAATGTCATTTATTAGCGTTGTGTGGGAGATACGCAAAGACATTATATGACAAATTTTATGGTGAATTTTATGTAGAATATAATAAGTCCTGTAATATTTTATCGTCGAAGTTACGGTTTACGAGAAAAATCCCGAAAAGCGTCGCGGCGTCGTGAGGTCACATTTAGGGGTGGATTTTTGAGGAAAAGGGGATGAAGCTCCCACTGGGGGGTGGGAGCTCTTCGGATCGGTATTTGGCTCCTACTGGGAGTTCACAACCAAAAATTCAAAACTTTATAATTTTTTTTTCTAAAAAGTAATTTTCTTAGACTACTAATAAATTAAAAAGCCGGCAATAAATTTTCTAAGATTTAGGAGACAAGAGAAGTGATCGTACCATTTCATAAATATTTAGAATAGATTCAAGTTTTAAAAAGTGATTAGAGATCATGCAATAGTTATTTTTGTTACAAGTACCTAAAATGGAGTTTTTCAGGACGAATCATTGCTGTTTCCGGACGAGGCGTTAGCCGAGTCTGGAATAGCAGATGAGTCCTGAAAAACTTCATTTAGGTACGTGTAACAAACACTATTTTTTGTCATACGCTCCCAAAATTTAATTTTTATTTATACGCTTTTTGCAATTCTTCAGAACGCCTAAACTTGCAAATTTACCATAATTTTTGAAATCATAATGTACGACAAAGTTAGCTTAGAATTTGATATCGTAGCAACTATTTGACAATTTTGTCATGTCATTCGAAATTTGACATTTAGACATATTCAGGAATTTTGGAATAGTCCGTAAAAGTTGCCATGACGACTTTTAGGGACTAGGCCTAAAAAGAAGCATTTTACGGACTCAAATGAGTCCGTAAAATAGCTATTTTTGGGAGCGTATGACAAAAAGGATTTTTTTTTCAGCGACTCTCATTTTAAGAGCAGAATTGTTAAGAGCATTTACCAGTGTCTTCAGCTGATGCAGCTGAACGGGCTTCGTTAAACTAATATATTGCAATTTTTTGCATGAAAAATTTTAAAAATTAAATTTTGAGTGTCTTATAAATATGACCCTAGCATTTAATGGGTTTTAATGAAAAAAATCAGCACTTTTTCATTTTAACTAAAAATCTTATAAACATTACATTATCGTCCAGTATATGCTCTGGAATGCCAAATGATAGACTTACAAAGGAAAAAGAAGTTAGCTCCATCGACCAACGGATTCAAACGTTATAAAGCCTCCAACTGGATCAAAATTTTAGGTTTCAATTTTTTGTACATCATTAAACTTTTTTTCTTTTTTTTATGGCAATGACACACACACTAAAGGGAGATCGTATGGCACTCGGCGAGCGGTGTGTGTGTGTGCGAAGATGATGATTGACACGGGTTTTCATTATTAGTATCATGCTCATGTCGTGTTCCTACAGCTTTCGTGTCGTGTCCTTTTGCATTGCATTTTTACTATACGATCGTGTTCATAGCGTGCTCATACAGTAAGCAAAATTCTCACGGTGTCAGTAAGTGAAATTGAATGGATCAAGTCGAGAAGGATGTTGTGATAGTTTGTTCGACGTACATTCTTTTGAAACACAGGAGGATCCGGAAGAGGAAACGATTTTGGGTACATCCATTATACAGAGCAAGGAGAGTTCCACACCATATTTCAAAGACTGCAAGACGAGCCAGTTAAATTTGTGAGGTACTTCAGAATGAGTTATGAAAAATTTGCAAACTTGTTGGAACTGGTAAAACCACTCCTTCAAAGAAAGAACATCACCTTCAGGAAAAGTATAGCGCCAGAGGAGCGGCTCGCTCTAACATTACGGTTGGTCGATTTTGATTTTTATATTTGACGTTATATTAAAATATTTCCTGGTTTGTAGGTACTTCGCATCTGGAAATTTACAAATATCCATGATCTTCCGCTACAGAGTTTCTCAAACTTGTCTTCTTATGAATTGGCAACTCCCACGGATGCCGACTGGCTTAAAATCCTCGCGAGGAATTTGAAAGGTTGTGGTAATTTCCAACTTGATTTGCTGCTATAGATGGGAAGCACGTAGTACTGCAAGCCCCACTCAAAAGTGGAAGTATTTCCTATAATTATTATAAAGGAACATTCTCGATCGTCCTGCTGGCATTGACCCACTATAAATTCATTGCGGTTGACTTAGGTTTTTTGGCACGATCTGTCATTGGAACTCTATTTGAGGAAGGCGACATGCGTTTGCCAAACCCGAGGGTACTTCCCGGAGGTGAAGACTTGTTACCCTTCGTTATGCTAGGAGATGAAGGTTTTCCTTTAAAAAATTATCTGATGCGATCGTATCCGCGTAACACAGAACAATTTTTAACTATAGACTGCCTGAAGCGTGGAGGTTGGTAGAGAATGCCTTTGTTATACTGGTCCAAAGATTTAGGATTTTGTACACAAGGCTGCAGGTGTACCCTCAAAATTCCGATAAAATTGTGCTTGATTGTCTGGTGTTACATAACTACTTGCGGAATGGCAATACTTGCAAGTTTTTCCCAGTTGATCACTTATATTCCGCCAGATGTTGTCTTTTACTGGCTGATTGTCGTAATCTCTGTGGGATGAATGGTAGAGTGCAGGAAAGAATATACAGTTCTTCGTCCATGATGCATCACTCATTCACGAACCTCAATTATGCGTCCTCGGGGTACATATCGTTGTTCGGCTGTTTTCATTAGTAAGCGTTGATGCCCGAGCGTCGTGTGGGCGACCATGGCGGTCGTAAGGCGCCTCGTGGGCGCCCATAGCGCCGTTTCCATTAATCCCACCGTGTTGCTACCATGCTCATGTCGTGCTGCGGTCGCTTGTCGCGAATCGCCTCCGCAAGCAATTGATGGTTATGACACATAGCAGCACGACCAGGAACACGACTGGTCTGGTTAAAACGGGAATGCGGTTTTCCAATGTAATTTTATGTAAGACTGCGCATAGGTGATTCTGGCGAAGAAAGCGCGACACGAGCATGACATGAACATGATACTGATAATGAAAACTGGCCGGTGCGGTACCCCAGATGTGTGAGCAATATTCTAAGCACGGTCTTATTTGCGCTCTGTAGAACAGCTGCTGTGGTGTATACAGTTGCGTGTTGCGAAATAGGCCATCAAGCTTCTACGAGGCTGATTTTGCAATGTAAGCAACGTGGTCTACCAACCCATATTACTGTTGACCGAGGTGCCCAGTAGCCCTATTGACGAGAATGAAGGAATGGTCGATCCTGTCATAATGATGTCAGGGTCCGCCGTAGTGGCTTTCTTGGTCAACGTGACCGCTTGGGTTTTTGCTGCATTGAACAGGGCCAAATTTCTGTCGCCCCAGGTACGAACTCTCTCCAGAGCTTGATTAAATGCTGTAATCTGCTCTTTTTTGCGGTGATATGTCTCAGTCGCTGGTAAAGGTTTTTCCAATCTAAATTGGGAGACAAGGGTACTGACGTCTGCAAAACTATTTGACGTCCTCAAATAAAACTAATTAATACATCAGGTGAGAGGGGATGATAAAAACACATTTAATAACAATGTCTATTGGCCAAAGATTTAATGAATTTACGCTGTACCCGATTACTAGAAATACGCATGTCTTTCGGTTGAAGTATTCTTTGAATTATTTGTAGAACTTGATAAGGTTTTTAAGAGTTGTGTTGTATTTTTTTATAGCTAGCTTTGGTTATTTTAAATTAAACAGGCTTGTTTGGCGCGATTTGACTCATATTCACGACACTACGCAATCCATTAAAAAACGGCAATTATTGAAATGACGAAAATTCTAAAAAAAATAAAATTTTGAGTGTCCTATAAATATAACACTCTTACCTAATGAGTTTAATGCACTTTTTAATTTTAACTAAAAAAAACGTATATACATTGCATTATCGATACGTCCGGCGTCCGGTACATGCTCTGGGATGCCAAAGAATGGACATACAAAAGAAAAAGTCAGCTCGATCGACCAACTGATTTAGGGTACGTCCATAGTGCACCGCTGCTCGCTTCTCGCTAGCCGGCTTTTACTCTATTGGCTTGGTCAACCTGCGCGATTGTAGCAGGTGGTGGTCATAGAGCACCGCTTGCGTGAGTGTCTCGCTTTGTCTCAGTTGTCAGTTGGCATCATGGAGCTATCTCGTGAGGATCTGTTATGAATTTTATTAGCCAGTGATAATGCTTCTAATAAATTAAAACAAGAAAGAACAACTCACGTTCATGAAATTAATAGGTCTCGCCTCGCTCAGAAGTTGGTGAATACCATACTTCAATCGTTTGTCTCATATAACATTTTTTAAAAGCACTTCCGAAATTAAAATATCTTTATCAATTGCCGTCCTACGGATCTTAGCTTTTTAATCAATGTTTATAAATATTTAATATTTGTTTAAATGACATAGCAACAAACTAGAACAATTCTGCGTATTGCACTGCACATCAAATAACATCAAACACCCCGAGCGGGTTAAGCGGTATGCGAGAAAAATAAATACAAATTCATTCCGGTAAAAGCTGATTAAGCAGGTTCAAACAGGCTACTGGCGCACTATGGCCACGCGCTACTATTCCTTTATAAATTTTGTTGTCGCTAGTCTGCCGCGATGAAACGAGAAGCGAGAAGCGGTGCACTATGGACGTACCCATACGTTATGAAGCCTGCAACTGGTTCCAAATTTTAGGTGCGTCTTTTTTTTGTACGTCATAAAGACTTCTAAACATGCATGCGACTTCCTCCAATGAACACTAATTGATACAATTATTTTTAGTTAAAATGGTAAATATCTAAAAAAAAAAAATCTGCAGAAGCAAGTTGTTACTAAGAAAATATTGGAGAAGCCAATATATTGAAATTCATTGCATCAGGCATCACAAAATAATAAAGTGCATTACTGTTCACTCAAAATTCTCAAGCACTACTTAATTTTGATGTTTTACTTCTGGTCCCATGAAATTACTTTTGCTTCAATGATGTTCACTAGGGTAGAAAAAATACAAATTTAATTTGTTAATGAAGAAGCATTTCAAAAATCGTTCATGGAAGTATCTCTAAATTTGTCTTAGTATTCCTTTATTTTCGTTTTTAATAGATTGATTATTGCACCGGCCTCAACAGCAGCATTAAAAAATGTTCACCATTTGGTCCTCCCTTAATTTTTTCTTCCCATTTTTGGTACACTAAAATAGGATGTCTATGCCCGGGTTTCTAATATTAATAAATTCGAATTATTGCCAGAAAAGTTATGTAAAAGCCAAGAGGGTTCCAAATAAATTTGGCCCACCTTTTATGTGATTAGAAATATGTTTGAAATATAAATTTTTTTAAGCGGTATGAAAATATGTTTCCCTGTATTTTATGGTTTCTAGATATCATTATTTCAGATATTTCAGCAATTTGTACTTAGCCGTTCGTGTTAAAAATATATCAGTTCCGTGGACGTTCCACTAAAATTAAGCTTGCTGAAGATTGCAAAAGTAGGTAAGCTGCATTTTAGTTTCCCGACTTCCCTACTTTATAATATTATCCAACTTAGAGATTTCAATTGAGGTATGTCGACAAAT
The DNA here is from genome assembly GCA_016904865.1 of Pissodes strobi. NCBI lineage: Eukaryota > Metazoa > Arthropoda > Insecta > Coleoptera > Curculionidae > Pissodes > Pissodes strobi. The sequence continues at coordinate 124,926 of MU183786.1, forward strand.
ATAAAGACGTTGCCGCCTGCAGAAAATGATATTATTTATCTTACTGAAGTAAAGAAGCTACAAAATTATATTATCACCAGTAGTTAACCGTGACGCCAGGCCTTGGATAGCGTGCAGGTTATATTGCTCAGATTATGGGTCGATGTACGTCAGGTGAAAAGAGATAATAAAGAAGACACTTCGGTAATACAATAGCAACGTCTGTTGGTCAAAGACTAAATGAGTTTACACTATACCCGATTATTAGAGCAACCATGTTCTTTCGGTTGAGGTATGGTTTGAATTGTTTATTGGTCTTAAGGTCTGTATTATAATAAAATTCTGTAAGAACGGTGTGTTTCAATTTATGGTTAGGTCTGGTTATTTCATGAGATAATGCTTTAAGCTTCTCTTAATTACTTTCAGCACCTTAAGGCACTATAACTTTAAAAAACACTTGACTTAGAATTTAAACAGATCTATCGTAGATTCGACTTTAGTACTTTTTAAGCAGGTATCCCCCAAGAAATGCGTTCCTGTGAACTACATTTCCCGAGTTGGGTCTAAAGATTAGGATTGGTTAGAATAGCTACCACGTCCCTGTGGACTGCAGTAGGTGAGCGACATAGGTAAGAGACAAAAGCCTCCCGGACTGATGGTCCGCTTGTCTATTTATATCATGAAATCTGCTAATCATTGCAACTTTAAAGTTTATAATTGCCTGCGCTCTTCGTTCGCATTATTTATAAATTAACCTGAATGTTTATATAATATTTTTCAAGCTCAAGTCCAAACTTAGAACAGGCTGATAATTAATTAGCAGTTAGTGTTTCTAGTAGTTTATAACATATTTCGTCTTTTCTCTTACGACGCGACGCTTTGGTTGGCGTGTGGGGCTATGTAACTTCAGATTAGGATAGATACACGTCAGGTGAGAAGGGATGATAACACTTCGGTAAAACAATATACTTTGACCAAAGACTTAATGAATTAACACTGTACCCGAATACTAGAATACGCATGTTTTTTGGTTGAATTATACTTTCAATTATTTATAGGAGTTGGTCACTGCTTTGTAATAAGATTTTTAAAAGATGCATCGTGTTTTTTTTCGGTTATTTTAATTTAAGCGCGGTAGTTAAGCTTAATTTCACGACACTGCGGATTTAACATTGAGATTAATTTACTTAGAGCCTGCATCGATTTATCCTATCTTTAACTTTGATACTCACGAGAAGACTACGCCCATCGGACTGCAGCCGCTGAGAGAACGGATTGGAGATCGCGTTGTACATAGTTTGCTTTGTATGTTTACATAACATTTTTAATGTTTAAGTTTAGACTTGGGACAAGGTGGTATTCAATTCGTAGCTTATCCATTTTAGTATTTTACAATATTATTCTATCAATATCAGATATGCTTAGGAAAAGTTCGATCTCATTTTTTTCTTGCAAAAATTTGTCAAATGCCCTTTTAGTATTTGCGAGCACTCATCAAATATTTGTAAACTTTAATAGGAATCAACTCATTGCTTATCACCCTATGAAAATATAGCGTGCAAATTTTTCGATTTTTTGACAACAGTAAGTAACTTCAGAGAAAAATGCTTAAAAGATGAAATATCAACAGCAAGTCGTGACAAACACAAAACTTTCGATGCCTAATGGTTGAAAGGCACAGCTTTACCGAGAAGATGCGAGAACTCATCGGCGTGTGAATAAATATTTTCCCAAAATCCTGAAAGAAAATTGAACCGTATGTTTTCAGTATAAATTGTGCGTTAGTATGCGACCTATGAGGGGATGAATGTTGGGGTTCTAGCCAGTGGCGTTTACTTACTATATTTTATAGTCTTTATATTAGTAGATGGCATCGTTTTAATGTACATAAACATTAAGCATGATCTAAAATAGTGGAACATTTCAAGCCTTTTAGGCTTCTCTTAACATGTTAGTTTTTAAGGCTCAATGTCGGTGGCAGGAGGATTTTGTTTTGCTCCGACAGCAAGGCCGCACTCATGGTGCTGATGTCTGACCGCGTGTAGGAGCTGGCTAATTGAACTTGCAAGGCATAAAAAGGTTTCGCTCGTCTGGGTACCGGGACACTCGGGTGTACCGAGAAACGAGACCGCTGACGCCTTAGTCAGAGAAGGCTCCGCACATAGTACTTAGAGCCTAATCCCTGTGTGGGTCAGAGTGTTTGCGAAAGAGCTTTGGAGACCTGGACGGAAGGTCGACTCGATGAGGATGGAGACAGACGAGGCTCATGATACAGGGGCCCACGAAGAGTCTTACCAGGGGGTATCTAGGAAGGTAGGATTCTACACAAGGCACTGTAGGCTAAGACGGCACCTGGCTCTGCTGAGAATTGCAGAAAATGGGGAGTGTAGATGCTTCATGGAGGACGATGAGACTCCATACCACATAATTACGGAGTGCCTCGCCTTTGCGTGGGCAAGATTAAGAATCTTTGACGCGATGCCGATCGAGACCGGTATCCTGGAGGTTCTCTAATACAGGCTGGGGGCACACTGGGCCCAATTGGTGGTCTAAGGGCAAGGCTCGCTAGGGGCCACCCCTTCTCTTTTTGATCCTGATACTGATGTATTAGTTATCACTGTGGGAAAAGTTTTTCAACTATTCTAAATATTGTGAACTACTAAAATGCATAAACTACTAAATAAATATCACCCTGTCCTAAGTTTGAACTTGAACTTGGAAATTGTTATATATACATTAAAGGCAAACTATAAACAACTCGAGCAGGCAACGCGAGCGACTTTCAACCTTAAACATGCAACGCTCAGCAGATTTTATAATATAAATACGCTACCGAGCCTTCAGTTCGGCAGGCTTTTGTCTCTCACCTAATACCAGCTCCTGGACTGTCCACATGGGCGCTTGAGGTTCTAACCAGCTCCTAGGCGGTCCACATGGGCACTTGAGGTTCTAATCCTTTTCTCCTCACACAAACCTGGGCTTGGCTCGATCACATAGTCGCGAAGTCTGGGGGTTTCAAAACCGCAGTAGTAAAAGTCGAATCTATGATAAATTTGTCAAAGTTCTGAGAAAGATTAAGTTCTATGTAGAGTCTGTCAAGTACCTAGTTAAAAGTGTAGTGTCATATTCGTGTGATCTTACTAGGAACCCAGCCTTAAATAAAACACAGCACAAACTCTTAAGAAAAACTATATTTATAAAACAGTGACGAAAGACCTATAAACAATTAAAAAATATACCGCAAATCGAGAAAACATGTGCACCTTAGTAATCGGGTGTAATATAATCTTATTACGTTTGTTGATGTTTTATCATTAAATATTTGACCAATAGACGTTGTTATTGTTTTTAGCTGAAGTGCTTTCGTTATCATCTCTTCTTACCTGACGTAGATCGATCCCGAGTCCGAGCTATATACCTGCACGCTAAACAAAGTGTGGCGTCACGGGATAAAAAACATTACGCGACCATATTCAATATCAAATTCCAATATAACAATATAACGAGGTAAAAATATGGTAAAGCTAACAAATATCTAGAAACTATCTATATTCGAGTAAAACTACGCCAAGACTGCGCCCATGTTGGAGCGAAAATCTGCCAATATTCCAATTTACGCACTTAATCAAGCAGAAAGTTCTCGTCTGATTTCTCCTGAATAATAGCTTAACACTTGGAGTGTTATACTTCGCGAACTGATTCCCCACGAAATTTAGACGGTCGCGTCTCAGATATCACGCAACCTTTATATGAGGAGAATTCTTGCGGTGCCGATGATGGAAAAATTATGATTTTATCGCGAAGGAAATATGTTCCAGGAAAAAGGAGATCTCTCGTTTCATAGGTCTATGTTTATTTAACTGCGACAAGGTATAAGCACCGAATATTTAATATTCGATGGTATAAGTATTTGAAATGTGGAATATTGGATTATATATGTATACAACATGTGAACGGATTTAGGTAACATATGGGAAACTCTTTTATCTTTGAATTTAGGGAAAATGTTATTCTTTAGAAAATGTTTCGCTTGCCCTAAAAACCCCTATACTTTGTTATTTTGGTTTATACAATATTCTCTACTGCAATTTTTCTGTTCGTAAATAGGAAACTATCTTTCCACGTGTAAAACCAGTGAGTGAAAATTGCACAAACTCGTGAAGCAGATTCTCGGCATTTTCGCGGCTCTGTAATCAATAATAAAGCGTTTCTGAACAGTTTCCTTTATAATTTTGAAATATCATTTAGCTCGGTGCATTAAGACCCTACATTCGTATACTAAACTGAAAGCGTAGTAAACACACTACTAAATTAGTACTGTGCTTAATTTCCTTTGATCGTGATTTATCGTGGTTTCAGTATGTTTTTTCGAAACTCTTCTGTTGGCTTTTGCGACGCACTAAGTCCATTATATGAACTGTGCATGAATGCATATTTTTCAACAGTTTTATAGGTGGTTAACGCAAGCGTTATAGTCTTCTTCCATTAGGGTTTTGTCAAATAAAATTATCTGAACTGAAAATTTTGTCACTTATATTTTGAAGCATTGTTCCCATACGTTGAAACACTAAATTTATTTTTTTTATTTATATAATCCGAAACACAATACTGTCAGGTTCTATGAACACTATACCTACAAAGTCTCAAAAGAATTTGTGCGATTTTCGTATTTAGGAGGTACGTTTAAGCGTTCGATTTTATTAACAACTGACGTAATATGGCACAACCTACAGCAATTCAAGGATATACATATGAGAGAAAAGTTAATTTTGTATAAATCAGTCGTTTTGTCGCCTTTTAAATGAAAATGACGTCAAGATATTTATATTTCAAATGATCATGCGCGAGGAACAAGAGACAAGTGATACCTTATTTAAAGACCTTATTGTGGCCCTCTTCATTCTAAAATATTGTGTCATAAAACTAATTTTGTTTTCGAAATGCTGGCATCTGAAAAATTACATTTTAACAAATCTAAAAGGCTTTGGCAAACTACCCCTTAAAAGGATCCATCGATCTACATAAACCTAAAATGTACCTGCTATCTAAGCTAAAATTTCACTTATGTGAGGCTTTAATACTTCCACTAAATAGGCGGTTAAATATTTAACTCGGAATATCGATCACCAAGTCAATTTACTTCTATTTTTGGTGCATCAAAATCGCACCCTGAATGGTTTTCCGTAGCCGTCAAATAAATGGGGCACCGATACCGTCGGAAAGGAAACAGAAATGACCTAATACTCCTTTTTTCTCATCAACCCTGCGTTACGAATTCAGATGTTGGTCGTTTTTATTTATTGATTATCAAAAA
>MU183786.1:130318-175319 GCA_016904865.1 Pissodes strobi
CTATGCTGGGGTAGAGTAAGACGATATCTAAACTTGCAAAAATATTGTTTTTGCCTTAATGGATGTCTTCGAGTTTTCTGGAAAGGTGTTCCGAATTTTTGACGTACGATTCCGCAAGTTCAGTTTTTGGTTGCATTATACTTGCAAGATATTTCTCTAGTTTTTGTGTAGGAGATCCGGCATATAAAATGCTTATTATTTTCCTTTTATTATATGATGCAGCTTTTCTCTTACACACACCGGTTCTTTTAATGATATTTCATGCGTATCAGACCATCGAGGTAAATTATTCTAAAGAAGGATATTAATATCCTCCTCCATCAGTGATATCGCAACGCAATAATATCTGCAAGAACGTACCCATAAGTAGCGGATATCTCTAGGGACCATAATCTTTTACTGTCTGCGATCAAGTGGAGATCGCAGAAACAAATGACAAGACGATTACATATGAAAAGCTTAACAACGAAATCCTGCCACAAAATCAAGGTATAAATGCAAACATAAAAGCTTTGAAGGAAAAACAAGGTTGCCTAGAACAGAAATGGAGACAAATTGAAACAACTCTTAAACTAATGGCGAATAATAATCTACCGATAGGCTAAATATTTAAAGACAAATAGTCGACAACAGAAGAGATTAAATAGCTGATGACAAAGAGAAGGAAGCAAAAAGATAAAAATGAACAGCAATAGAAAAGCATAAATAAGGAAATAAAATAAAAGATCACTAGCGCGGCGAAGGAAACTGGTTGGATCTCCTCTTCCATACTCCAAAACATCTTTCGATGACATTTCTAGTTCTAATATGTGCCTCATTATATAGCCTCTCTTCTCTTAACACAGGATTAACTAAAGTAGTCAGAAAGTAATTTCTTACTGCATAACCACTATCACCTATAATATAAAAAATAGTAAAGCCCATCATCTCTTTTGCGAAATTGTAAATGTTTTTCATAAAAGACACTTTTTACTTTGAATCATGTAAGCTTATAATCATGCATCTGCGTACCTAATAATATGCAATTTGGAAACTCATTGTTTTCTAATCGCCTTCTTAATCTGGAGTTATTGAATATGGTAGAGTCATTGGCAGACCCTGGCCATCGGGCTACAACATCTAGCAGCCTCAGATCAGAACTACAAGTTGCTTGCACATTAATGGAAAAATACCCTTTTCTGTTTCGAAAGACTTCAGGGTCTTCACCACCTAAAAGATACATGAATATGAAATTTAATTTAAAACTAGCTGTAAACCTAAAATGTGCTTACCAAGAGATTGTATTTTGTTGTATTTTATATGTGTTCCATCAACACAGCCTATTACCCGAGGAAATGAGGCAATGTGGTAGAAATCACTTTGCGTTTTAACCAAATTAGCCTGGGTGGGCATCTTTACAAACTGTGGATATATATCTTGTAATGGCCAGAGTTACCTTCACAATGATTCTAGAGGCTGTATATATATCCATTCCAGTAAAATGAGCCACTGTAGCCAGATGCCCTGCACTAGTATAAAACCTAAGAGCCGTTAATAACTGGTCAATGAGTGCCACGCTATTGTTTCTGAAATTAAACATAACAAATCAAAACTTTACCTACATATTTAAGTAAATAATTTACTTACAAATTATTATCATACTCCAAGTCACCTCCTATTAGTTCAAGCAAATGCAACACACTGTTTTTCATTAAGCGAAAACGCTTGAAAAATGTTAAATGATCCATTTCCTCAAAATTATGTTTTCTTTCATAAATCTTGCGAGGGAATCCAAATTCAACTATATCTAAAATATCCAAATCGTCGTTCATAAAGAAATCGTCGCCAAACTCATCGAAATCCATTTTAGGCGGTTGATAATAATAATTAAATCACAGCAAAATGAAAAGAAAAACAATATTCTTCCAATCTATTATCTGCAGAAAAACCATTCGAAACTGAAAAGTGAAAACAATAAAATATGAGCAAAAAATGAGGTTAAAAATCCAGGTACGACTGTGCACATCTACGATTAAAACTAATCCATCTTTAATCAGCCAAAAATGAGTGTTTAATTTAATCACCGTTTACTGCTTACTAATCAATATTTAATGGACGGCACAAGACATTTTACAAATTAATCAGTGATTAATATTTTAAACGCTGTTTAGGCAAACGGTACAAACGGGCATTACTGCTCTATGAGGCCCAGATAAGGCCCTCTCTGGAATACTGTTCCCATGTGTGGAGCTCGTCACCCAAACACTGGCTCAAAATATTGAACTCCATATAGAGGAGAGCAGTCCGTCTTGTGGATGACCCAGAGTTGACTAAATACCTTGATATCCTTGAACATCGAAGAAAAGTGGCAGACCTATCTCTTTACTATCGATACGACTACGCAAGGTGTTCGAACGAGCTGGTACTTATAATTCCACTCAGAGTTGTGCCAAACAGAAACACCCTCAGACACAAGCTGCTCATCAAAATACGATTCAGTTGCAAACACCTAGGACGTCCCTGTTGCGGGATTCCCTTGTCTGGAGGACTGCCTTGCTCTGGAATGGACTTCTGAGTAACGTCTTTCCAGAAAACTACAACTTACAGCGCTTCAAGTCCAATGTCCACCATGTTCTCAGCACACGCACCGCTCGTTGAGTGGCATAGAATTTTCCTTTTGTGTGTGCCGAACATGAAAAAAACTTTCATAGATGCTATGGAAAAACGTCTTACTAACTTTCAAATATAGTGCTAAAGGAGAATAAGAGGAATTTCATGGATACAACAAATAACTAATATAAAGTCTTAAAACAAATGAAAAAGACGTGGAAATCATAAATGCAATATAGAAAAGCAACTTGGGCTATTTCCCACACACCTTAAGAAATGAAAAATACGAACTGCTACAACTTATCATTGAGAGGAAAATTAGAGGCAAAAGAGACCGAGGAATGGCTGACGAACCTAAGACGATGGTCAGGAATGACGACCGTGAACTTATTTCGAGCTGCTGTAGATCAAGTAAGATGGTTCCGAGTAATCGCCAATGTTCTTGTTTTTGTTTTCAATTGCACGATATTCGAAGCGCATTGAAGATAAAAATTCTTTAACGGCCTGTGTTGCTACAGCTTATGTGGATTTCGTCATTATTAAGCCATTACTTCAGAGTTTCTAATATAGGAACGCGTTGCTTTTCGTACATGGTGTAAACTTTTCGCCTTTTCTTTCATAATTTGATGGGATTTGACACGATTCTTATCACGGTGCTTTAGTCAAGCGTTGAACACGAAACTATCAAACCTACTTATACTTAGAAATTATTACAACCCAGCTTTTCCAACTAATATTGCGAAATGGAGGGTATTTATGAACGCAATGGACATATATTTTTAATACAATCGACTATTTATCTTTAATGACAATGATAATTATGCCTTTGAGCTACCTTCTCAAGCTAAACATTCATGTATGGTAACCTTTCTAGAATTGAAAATGGATATTCTTGTAATTTTTCAAGATGTAGTCTGACCAAATTGCGCTTAAATTCAAGATACAATTAATTAGAAACGAACACATAAAACAAATAGTAGACTTAAATTAAAATAGTATTATTAACGCGATATAGACCTAAATTCAATCAAACTGGTTAAAACCTAGGAAAGAGAATTGAAAAGCCGCTTGTTATCAGGAAATGTTAATCGCGATCACTTAATCGTAATTTAGTAGCTTTCTACATGTGCCATTTTGATATTAGGCCAGTAGAAATGTTTTCCGTCCAATATAGCGAACTGGTAAAAACTGTTCTTTGCATGACAAATGAGAAGGCAGCTTGGCGATTTAGGGTAAATTAATTTCAGTCCGTGTAACGTGATAAACTTCCTAAAATAAACTGCTTGAAATCTTATACATTTTCTATGGTTACTTAGAAATACGTATTTATGCATATCTAGAACATGACATAAATGGTTTGTTTACACGACAGTTTAATGATTGGAAGGATAAAATAAACGCAAACCGTAGAAAATCACCAACACAAATATTTTCAAATTAATTGCGTCAAAGAGCCTTACTAATACAAAATTTAAATGCACTTATTGAAATGTAAACGAGGAAGAAGTTGAGAGATCAATAATTGTTAGCTAAATGAACACGGTCTGATCAAGTGGTATTTTTTTATTGGTTCAACCCTATTTGTATAAATTGTCGACCTTAGTACTTTCCGGACGATCAACATTTTTATCTTAGTATAATTTCCACGCTCTTTGCTTATATCCTGAATTCACTGAATAAGAAACCCGCATCTCGCTGCATCCGATGCTATTACAAGCGTTATCTACTACAAAAAATTCAGCTAAATACATCATCTTCACGTCCTATGATTTAACTATATAATAGGCATTTGCATATATAACATTGTCATTCATATTCCAGATTACGGACTATTCAAACTAAATCATGGGTGCTTTGTGCGGTTAGCATAATTTGTGTTGTGCATACTGGAGTTACAACACAACTGATAATAATAATAATTGAAATGTGGATATTATAATCGGTTCATTGGTTATCCCTCATCATCTCTTCTTCGTCTGATAATAAGATAATAAGATTTTTAATCGTTAGTAGTTGTTTTCATTGATAAGCATCAAACATCTGTTATTGCTGCTGCTGATTTTTTGTTAAGTCATCCAGATATCAATCGTTTTATGATATTGTGAACTACTAAAATGCATAAACTAATAAATAAATAAACATTAAAGGCAAACGATAAACAACGCGAGCAGGCAACGCGAGCGAATATCAACCTTGAATATGCAACACTCAGCAGATTTTATCATATAAATAGGCTACCGAACCTTCAGTTTGGCTGACTTTGTGTCTCACCTAAACCTGAGTCGTCTTGCTCGAGCACATTGCCCGGCACCTCCACCAAATCTGTAACGAATTGTCTTTATCCCGTGACGCCACGTCTTGATTAGCGTGCAGTAGAGTAGCTCAGATCCGGAATCGCTCTACGTCAGGGGAGAAGAGATGATAAAGAAAGCACTTCGGATAAACAATAACAACGTATATTGGTCAAACTTGGCGAAAAAAGATTAACAATGTTTATTGGTCAGAAATGTTGATAAGATTATATTATACCCAAGTTCTAAGGTGCGCATACTTTTTCGAATTTAGGTATTTCCTTTTATGGCAATAGAGGGCGTATTAATGTTAGGGACCAACGTTTAGAGGGCGGAGAAACGTGTAAACTACTAAAGTACATAAAATACTAAATGAATATCACCCTGTCCTAAGTTTGAACTTGAACTTATTTATTTATTTATTTAGTACAAACTCAACAGATTTACATCCATTTACAGAGTAGGTGAAACTTAACTAACACACCAAATTATTCTAAAGAGAAAGAAAATAATACAATGCTTAGGTATTACATACACCTGGTAATTTTAGATTTAACACATACTTTTTAATAGCTAACTCCAAATCTGAGAAAGTATTAACTTAAGATTGCCTATTGACTCCACATTCCACAAATCACAATGAGATCGAATTTGATTATATAATTTGCACATAACAATAAGTGGTGAATTTTTATAATAATTGGTATGAACACTGTCCATATAAAAAGTCATCGGATTACGAGTTATATACCTTGGTGCATACAAATTTATTTGGCACAGCAAATCCGGAGCATTTATGAAATTATTTAATAATTTATATAAAAACAATATTTCTCCTATTTTCTAAGCCTTGAAGGTTGTGCAAATTCATTATCTCTAACTTAGGTATGTGCATTTCATATATACCTGTTTGCTTATAATATAAATACCTTAAAATGTATTTTGAATCTTCTCTATAGAATACTTATGAGTTTCATAACAAGGGCTCCATATTACAGACCAATATTCTAGAATGCTCCCAACATAAGATACATACAAGGTTCTAGCACAAGTTACATTCAATGCCTTACAATTTCGAATAATAAAGTCATAGGTTCTAGGTGCTTTATTAGTTATGTTATTAATATGTGCTCTGAAAGATAGCTGTGAGTCAAAAGTTAAACCACGATCCCGCATTTCATCAACCCTGGCCAATACTGCCCCTCCCAATTTGTAATTATATTCAACCTGTGTTTTATTTCTATTGAAGCTAAGTACAAAACATTTATCGGCATTTAAATGTAATCTGTTTTTTTATAGACCAGGCATATATCTTTTACAAGTTTTGTTGAATGTTTTCACAGTCAGAGTTACTATTGCCTTTAGCATAAAGTTTGAGATCATCAGCAAATAATAATGTGTTGGAACCCTTTACCTCATTAACCAAATCATTGATGAACAAAAGAAAAAGCATTGGTCCAAGGTCCAAGGTTGGATCCCTGCGGAATACCCGATGTTGCAAAGTAATAGTTTGACTTATGGAAATTATTATATAAATATTAAAGGCAAACTATAAACAACTCGAGCAGGCTACGCCAGCGATTATCAACCTTAAACATGCAACGCTCAGCAGCTTTTATGATATAAATGCGCCAGCGGACCCCCAGTTCGGCAGACTTTGTGTCGCACCTAAACCTGAGTCGTCTTGCTCGAGCACATTGCCCGCGAACTCAATTTCCTTAACTGAATCTTCTTGCTCGACAGGAGATTTATTAAAAGATAATTTTCAAAGTAAAAATCAGTAAAGTTCAAGTGCAAACTTTAAGCGCAAACTCTAAGTGAATCTATTGCAAACTAACTATAAAAGAAACACAACAGAAACTATTAAGAAAAACTATATTTATAAAGCAGTGACCAAAAACTTATAAGCAATTCATACATATAGCTCAATCGGGAAAGCATGCGCACCTTAGTACTTGGGTATAATATAATATTATCAACATTTCTGACTGATAAAAATTGTTGGCGTGGCGTCACGGGATAAAAACAGTTCGTGACAATATTAAGGAATTGAAGAGAATAGTTCATCTTTAATATACCATTGCAGGTACTTTAAAGATTTTTCACAATTTTAGTGAGGATATTTTAGTAACAGTTTCTTTAAAATTACCCATTATAGAAATAATAAGAGGCCAGGGTAAAATTTTCATCTTGTAACTGTGGATGGTGTACATGGTATGAATATTAATTAGTTGTTGTTGGCTTATCCCTACATCATCCGGTTTGTAACGCATATTATAAACTGCCGCATTGAGCAGATAAACAAAAGTATCCAATCCAGTGGAGCGGAAAGATTTAAGACCTGTTAATGTGCTTCCAACATTATCCAAGGTTCTAGAGAGGATTATGTTAGTAAGTGCTCTATATTCCCGGAATGCCAATCAGGCTTTAGACGAGGTCATAGCTGCGAGGCTGATGTCTAGATACTACGGATGATATTATCAACGGTTTGGGTACAGACTGTCTTACGGTACTCATTTTGATTTACTTTTCTTGAGATTTTGGAACTTTAAGTCATGAAATGTTCTGTGCCATATTGCTGTACATCGGAGTTGGTGGGAGTGCTTTGGAGTTACTACAGAGTTTTCTAAACGATGGAGACAAACTGTAGCTTTTATCGGCCATTTTGAGATATATCCTTTCTGCCACGTGTGGAGTACCTCAAGATTCTATCCTGGGGCCCTTATTTTTTTTATATATACTTCACAGTTTGTGGATAGTTGTTAGCAACGACGACGTTTTGTATAAGTTTAATCTTTGCATATTGACTAACATATGCTCAGTTTCATCTAGACACTTAACATCATCCGAAATCTTTTCAGCATTTAAAGCTTATCGTTTTCAATGCCTGCATTTCCTTGTCTCCTATCAGTTTATGGAGGATTGGTTTCGAATGTGGACCTATTCAATTGAACTAATAGTTGCTTCACAGGAATCTTTGGTCGCCACTGGTGCTCTTAGAATGGAATACCTCCAATATATAATTTGACAAGTAACTCACACCCCTCTATCAGAGTCTCTGTCTTGCTGTATAAACGATTGGGGACCTAAATTCCAAAATTTTTTGTCTCAAGCTTAAAAGCCTTCTAAAAAATATCAATTTTCGATTTATGATCTACAGATTTTGAATGTAAATAGCAATTCCCAACTTTTTCTGAGTTCAAATTAATATCGAATTATCGATTAATTATTTCCGATACAGTCGGTTTATAGAATCACCATCAATATTGTATTGGAATAAAAATGATACTCTACTATATTTGCTATTCAATTTCGGATATAATAAACGGGACACGTTTCGGTTTCCCCTACGGATAAATGACATAACCTGAGACCCCGATATTGAAATACATCGCAGGAGAAGAACTTATCGATAAATCATGCCTGAACGAGATGGGTGGACCTTTAAGGAAAGTGACACTGTCTAGATAGGACGACTTCCGTGAAAACGAAGCTGGGGAAATCCAGAGGAATAATGCAAAATGATGTGTTCACTGACTTGGATTTTTGTATTAAGCTGTCACTCTTGTCTTGTGCTTTTGTTTGCACTGTCAAGCTGGTAAAGAAACAGTTGATTTTGATATGGTAAATATACAGGATGAATCATTAATAATAGATCAGACTCCAAAGGATAAAACTTTATTCGGAAATTTATCTAATAAATAATGCAAAACACCTATTTTTAGTCAGTTGGAACGCGAACTCTCTTTACCCCCCAAAAGACACTAGTTTGCAGGCTACCTGACTGAAAATAACATAGTTATTGCACTCGTACAGGAAACATTCTTACGCCCACAAACAAGATTACACATCAAAAACTACACAATCTACAGAAATGACAGGGCACAGCGTATGGGGCATTTTTGTAAAAAACAACTTCACACATTACGCAATACAACTATCACAGCCAGACATACTGGAGGTGACAAGCATCAAAGTCAGTCTAACTGACGGAGACATTGTCATTCATTCAGTATACACGCCACCACAACTTAACTTACCACTAGACGAAACCACAAAACTCTTAAACTACACACTGCCAGTTCTTGCAGCAGGAGACTTCAACTGCAAACTTAGATCTTGGGGATGCAGGGCCTCTAATACAGGTGGCACTGCATTGCTAAGAGCTTCGCAAGAACTGCACTTCACAGTATACGCACCACTCGAACCCACTCACTTCCATCACGAACGCTCAGATATTCTAGACATAGCACTTACTCAAAACATCGCACACAATGTTGTGAATGACAATTTGGAGGATTTATCCTCATCAGATCATTCTCCTATTGCCATCACAATAAACAACATACACGAACACAAACAAGCAAATATACAACAATTCATACACTGGAACATATTTAAAGAACACTTAACACAAAACATGCACAACTTACCATGCATCGCCTCCAAAGCGGAACTAGACAACGATGTTGCTAGATTCACTGAGGAGATACAAGCAGCCATAAGCGCAGCCACAAAAAGTGTACACACAAAACAACCCATACTCGCTTCCACAAAACATAAAAGACAACATAAGGCTCCGAAACAGGCTAAAACGACGAGCCAAACTAACAATAACCCAGACTTAAACGCACAAGCAAACAGACTCATAATACAATCAAAACAGACATAAAACTCACAAAAACAACTCATGTACCGAATACATCACTACAGTCAACCCACAAAACAACTCTCTATGGAAAATTGCCAAATCGATGCAAGGTCGCAACAAAGTGGCATATCCTAATATCCATGGACTGATAGGAATGGTGTATTACAGCGAAGAGAAAGCTGAGGCCTTCGCAGACCCGCTGGAATCGCAATTCACCTTAGGCGATGGGGCCCAGAATATAGATCACGAGGCAACCATAGAGAGAAACTACAGAGAAATACTAACTTACGAAAACGAACACCAGGACGACGAAACACGACCAACCAACACCGCAGAAACACTAAAAAACTTACCAGAAACAGTCTTGCTCAAAGTCACTTACATCATAAACACAATACTATCACTAAAACACTTTCCAAAATCTTGGAAAAAAGCAAAAATAATTCTCATTCCAAAACCTCACAAAAATTTGATCTTTCCTCAAAACTGGCGACCTATTAGCTTGCTCTCATCACTGAGCAAGCTGACGGAGGAGGTTATGTTGGAGAGATTGAACACACACATAACGCAAAACAATCTGATCCCAGATGAACAATTTGGGTTCAGAAAACATCACAACACCGAGCTCCCACTTGCCAGACTTGTTGAGTAGGCAACTAGAGGACTACAAAGACGGGCATCGACCGGAGTTGTAGTACCGTATCGAAAAAGCCTTTGACAAAGTTTGGCATGAAGGACTCATATACAAACTAGACAGACTACACAATATACCACCGCCACTAACTCAACCCATAGCATCATTCCTCAAACACAGATCCTTCACTACACAAATAAACACAGCACTATCCACCACAAGGCGCATAGAGGCAGGAGGCCCCCAAGGCTCTCCTCTGTCGCCTACATATACACATTATACACAGCAGACATACCTAGACACACAAATGCTAAACTCTCCATATACGCAGATGACACATGCATATTCTCAATAAACAACAATCACACAAGGCTCAAAAATCACGTACAGCAACACTTAGACTCCATATACGAATGGGTAGAAACTTGGAATATTAAAATCAATGAAGATGAAACACAGGCCATGCTCATAACAACTAAACGCAATAAACCTATTCCAAATTTAATTCTTGAAAACTCAGTAATAAGGTGGTCAAATTCTCTTAAATATCTAGGGGTAACCCTAGATAGTAAACTCACTTTTCAGAAGCATATGCAAGCAAAAGTAAACGAAGGCATTGCAGTCACACAAGCTTTCTATCCATTAATTAGCAGAAATAGTTAAATGTCACTAAAGAATAAACTAATGCTCTATAATCAGATAATAAAGCCCAAAATTCTATATGAAGCCATAGTATACACACATGCATGCAAAACAAACAAGAAAAACTACAAACATTCCAAAACAAAACACTCAGACAAATTGTGAACGCACCTTTGTACGTTCGCAATGCAGACATTCACAACGACCTCAAAGTAGACACAATTAACACATACCTGGCAGGCAAACACACAATATTCTTAAAACAAGTTTGCAACCATACAAATCCAGTCATAAGAACACTATTTAGTAGTCACACACCCAAACAGAACAGTACACAAATGTTTACTACTCCCAACATAACACTAAATCACATACACAAAGAAAAAATAAAAAAACCCAAAAATATAATATCAATATCATTCTATCTTCTAAATTTCAAAATTTTCAAAAATTTTTTCAAAATTTTCAAAACTCTCAAAATTTCTAAATCGTTCTTTCTCGAAAATCGAAATCTCAAAATCCAAAAATTTTGAATCTAAAATTTTCAAAAAATCTCTCAAAAATTCTCAATCACAATAATCACTAACAAAACTAGAATTATTCAATAACAGCTGGGGACCAGAGCATCGCTGATGCCCTAGGTCGGGTTCCCGTCTAAAAACAGGGTTGTACAGGCATTAAGGGACTGCACGGGGTAGCTCGCCGTATGGGCTCCATGCGTAGAAGTAGAGTCAGGGGGTAACACCCTGTGTATCACGTGCAGTTCTTTCCTGGGGTGATCGATTTGGACTTGCGGAGAAATCTGCATAACCCAAATCGATCAGCCTCGCCTAGGTGTCTACAGCAATTCTCTCGTCTGCTCAAATGCGCAAAACAAACAACACTCGCTCCTTCACTAATCGGCACCTAGGCACCATTATCAACGAAGACAAAGCCCAATGACATACCAGGAACCAAGACGAAGCATAATCCAATGGCGATACCACACAAGGACCAAGACAGTGCAAAAGTGTTTAGTGCACTAGCACGATGAAAAAGGACATTAACTACTATTACAACTAAATAATACTTCTGCTTTAGCAGTAGCATGTCAGAGTTGAACGCGATTAAATTCTGTAATTAGTTTTCTTGTTTAACGAAATAGCGTATTGATTTTCATCGCAGCATATATTTTTACACTATTCACCCAGTAAAAAAAGCTCTGCTTTCCATGAAACCCAAGGCAAAGAACATTTACAGGCAATATAAGATAAAATTAAATACCAAAGAAAAAGCACCTATGAGGAGTTTCTTCAAAAGGTGGACGAGACAGCACTTCTGCAAAATGAGTCTGGTAGAAGATCCCCCACAAAGGTAATACAAAGAACTTTCACGACACCTCACTGCCCATAACTATGGCCGACTTTTTAAGAGTGACTCAGGTTGATTTTTCTTCGATCGAGTTTTCGGGACAATCTAATCCCCCGTACTTGTACTGCGATACCGACATACCTCACTCGCAATTTTAAATAATGGCGTCTCTCTTATTCACAATTCTAGGTCGATACGTAGCTGATCGAAGCAGCCCATCCTTAGTTGATCAAATACGCAGAACTAATGGAACGCGGCTTACAACGATAGCATGTGGATGGCAGAAATTTCAAGTCCAGATGACGCAAGCGTCTAGGGATAGGGCTAAATTTTTTATGCTAAACCGTGCATGCGCAATGGCGAAACAAGAATAATAGGAATTATTATGGCTTTGCTTGGCCCTCCGCTCGCTTCGCTCGCTACAAGGGCGCAATCAACATGAACTAACCAAAACTAACCGAAAGTATCCCAAGGCTATCCCAAACTAATCCAAAATTAAAAAAAAAAGTTAATTAATAAAAAACAAGCATAACCTTAATAGAAGATAAACAAAACATATGTCGCGACCGACGAGAATCGAACCCGCAGCGCAGAAATGACAGACAAAAACCTCTACTTACTGCACCACAGAGGCGTTGAAGGAATTTCGCTAGAACGTAAAGACGTGGATAATTCCGATACATTCGGCCATATTTCGCATGCACGGTTTCGCGTCGAAAATGTAGCCCTATTCCTAGACGCTTGTCAGATGACAATTTGATTCTGAAACGTCAAGCATAAAGAGAATTAATCAAGGAAAATAAATGTTACACTGAAGAAAATCCACAAAAACCGAAACAATACAGCATTTTATGATAACATATGAACACAATCAACTCTCGCTTCGCTCGCTACAGGGGCGCAATCAACACGAACTAACCTAAACTAACCCAAGGCTAACCCAAACTAATCTAAAATTAAGAAAAAAAGTAAATTAATAAAAAACAAACATAACCTTAAAAAAAGGCAAACAAAACATCTGTCGCGATCGACGAGAGTCGAACCCGCAGCGCAGAAATGACAGTCAAAACCTCTACTTACTACGAATTTCGCTAGAACGTAAAGACATGGATAATTCCGATACATTCGGCCATATTACGCATGCACGATTTCGCATCGAAAATTTAGCCCTATTCCTAGACGCTTGTCAGATGACAATTCGGTTCTATAACGCCAAGCATAAAGAAAATTAATCAAGTAAAATAAATGTTACATTGAAGAAAATCCACAAAAACCGAAACAATACAGCATTTTATGATAGTATATGAACACAATCAACTTTGACTAAGCAGTAGAAATTGTAAGATAAGGCAGAGGTGGAAAATTCTAAAAGGCACATCATACGGTTATATTGGTTGTCGTTTTTATCCCTTTCTACATTTTAAAAGCCCAAATCAACCCCGTTTTCTGTAGGAAAACCAAAGAAACTCAAGAACAACAAGGAGAAATCTCGGATTAAAAAATAATGAAAGAAAATCATACCCAATAATTAAAATAACCCAAAGTGAGCAAGAACAAACCTAAACCCTATGAACTTGATCGATAATAGGCACTATTGCCCCAAAAAAGATATAAAAAAGTATTGGAATTAGGATGCAGAAGGTATATTTTATATAAAATTAGATAACTCGATACTATGAATACAAGAATATTAAACAAGGCGTCACATTGTTGACAATTAAATCCCCGAAGCAAAATTGGAGTTGAAGCTCCTGAAACCCCCTTAACTCTAAATATCTACTTTCAGTTGAGGCAAGCACATGTGTGGCTCCCTTCCCCCTTTCCAAAGGACGATAAGGTAAAAGAAAATCGACCAAAACAGATAGCCGAGCTGCCACAATGAGATTAGAATGCAAATTGCTGCCTTTTAACCATAACAAATGAGAGAAGTATTACTATACTGTGAACTGTGACAATATATGATATTATTGTATTCCTAAAGTCCTCTATTTTTAAATTTAGTCAACATCTAAAAAGTTCATGTCAAAAACAAAATCTTGGATGCTGACTGAATTTCAATAAGATAATGATAGGTAAAACCTTTTCTTAAATTAGCTAATAAGTAGATATCCATTTTTGGACCGTTACAGTAGTAATAAACTTCTGATTTGTGACTTGTAAATTTGACAATTTCGTCAAAACCAATAATATTCTAATATACAAATAATACATTAAGAACAAATGGATTTTTTGGAGGTTCGGTTGAATGCAACGAAAGGATTCCTTTGGTAGAATGCATGTTTTCAATTCACGCTTCTCACGCATTCCATCTAATAAAAAATAATATATGAATGTTGTTTAAAATAAGGTAAGGTCTACAAATAGCCTATACAATCGCAAATTTTCCATTATGGAAGAAATATATTAAAAGTTAAAATTTTATATTCGACATAGGACAGCCATCTTAAGCCTGGTGGACATGGGACATGGGTTAGAAACGCGAACCTTGTTTTCATACATCAATTACATACCGAAAAATTAACTTCTGCAAATAAAAGAGTACGAGACTGCAATGAGAGAAATGCATGTTTTTTCCAAATATTAAAAATTTCTCGTAATAGCAAGACTTAGACGGAATGCGAGGAGATAAAATATGGATCAATAAATTTTAAATTTAACATTAAGTTGTCCATGCAGTATAAAAACACTGTCCGTGGCAATAAAAAAAATTATGTTTATTTTATACCTCTGAAGTTGAAGTAGAATCATTGGAAGCACGTAACTTTCCTGCGAATTAGTAAACCTGTAGGGCGTAAATAATTACGTCGGTAATAAAAAACGGGATTAGAAGATCCCTTCTAACCTTGTCGGGGTGCAACTTTCCAAAAGCAGCTTAACGGTTATTTAGGCATTCAGTCCACCGACAAGGGACTAGAAAAAAAAACCCGTAGCCTATGTATCTTCCGAAGGCGCGTAATTTAGAAATTCTTTTCTTTCTCAAGAGACGTGGAGGAACGTAAACCGACTACCTATTTAGGTAAATACGAAGGAAGGGAGTAAACGGGCCAAGGGAAACAAATATTTATGGACGTGTGCGAAGAAAGGGAATTTATTGGCCTTTCTGTTGGAATAATACATTATTTGCAATAAAATATTAAAAAGCCACATTTTTGTTTTATTCAGGCAAAAACATTGGAAGAAATAGATTATAAAAAATAATGTCAATATTTGTAGTTGATAAAAATTATTGTACCCTACGGCCTACATGGTCATATTCTCTCATATTGAGAATATTGTTAAGCTGAATACCCTTCTTGAATAGTATGAAGGACTATATATTTTTCTTATATCGTTTATTAGTATTTTCAATTGCATTTTTATAAAGTTTTACCATAAAATTCTCAGTGAGAACAGTAACTCAAGCTCTAGAGTCAAACTATTTTACCATATTGACTATTTTTTTCCAAAAAAGGTCGATGCAATGGTGCCGTACTATTAATTAAAGTTCTAATACTGATTATTTATTTACAAAAAATATTATCATAGAAAACAAGTGAGACAGATTTTAATAAAGTTTTCGGCTAGTTTAAATAAAAATTATTAATAACATTTAAAAAGGAAAATATTTAAAAAAATACTGCACACTTTAGAACAAAATTCAAGGCACTATGTCTATTGGACTATTGGATAATAATTATATCTTCGTTCAGCCTTAATGCTATAAATATATGCTCCTTGAACTTTTGTCATATTTTTATTTCCATACATTTTGATTTACTATTTTTTGGTCAAAATCACGTGCTCAAATATCTTGACTGTCCTCTAAATAATACAAATAATTTTTTTTTTATATTTTGCCTAAAATTATGTTTTTCTTAAATTTCAAAGACCAATCAATAATAGTTAGGATATTGTAACGGCCAAAATATGACCATATACCTGATCACTAATTAAAGCTGATTTTCAAGTACTATTCTGTTATTTAAGCTTTGGAATAATTTGCGTTCTCCAATCTGTCATGAATGATTTAGAAAATTTTTAAAATAAGGGGTGTTTAAATATTAACTAAACTTCCAAATAAGGCACATAAATGAATATTGTTGTCATATATTGATCATAGTGTATTGTAAATTAAGACTTCTCCAGTTAATTCCGGGTAAAATCCAGTAATGTGTGTGGCCTGACTGTTTTGACGATATTTCCTTATTTTTGTGTCCACCGGAAAGGGAGAAGAGGGTCACGAATGGGCTTGCCTTTCCTAAAAGCAAATGTTTGACATTAAGTGGGTTTCAGTTGCTTGAACTTCACATTTTCTCCGAAAATATGCTTGCCGATAATGTGCGCTTCGATTGACATTGCACTTGAATGGCGTCGTAGTTAATAAATTTTACATATTATATGCCTTGTATGGATGTAGTAAATCCTAATTCCAATGCATTTTATACCGATTCTTGACGCACTTGCATTTTCAATGCAATTCAAATTCCTAGACGTTTTGCCCTTGCTCCCTTTGACTTAATTCAGTGGTTCTCAATGTTGATTTTGTGACTCAAACATTCTCCTTTTATTTTCGTTGTGTTTCTCTAACTTTCCTAGAAGAAATAGGATTAGGTCATTTAAAGGGCAAAAAGGGGTGAATGCAACCATGCAAACAAACTCTTGGGTTGGAATAGTTAACCTTACCTTATCTTCTAATTATTAATTCATAGTGAAAGAGACTTGCGAACATCTACCATCATAAAATGCCGTGTTACTTTCATCCTAAATTGATTTTCTATAATATCGGGTTCAATTTTACTAATTTCTTTGCATTTGCCTAATGTTTTGCCTTGCACCTGTCGTAGAGGACGTGTTTTAGCGACACTGTTGTTCGACCAACTACTCAGACCATTATTATTCTCATCGATCTTTAATTTAAAAATATTTGTTTTTCGGGTTAGTTTGGGTTATAACATATTGATTTTACGAGCCTTTTCGCAAAATACTCAATGACTCTTTTCCTTCAAATAGCCCGATGTAATGATGCCACATTATGAATTAATTAATTATGAATTAAAGTTTGAAAGGTGATTTTTTAATTACAAATGTCATCGTACAAAAAGACAAGACAGCATTTATGGACATGTCTCGGTTAGTTCAAGTAAAAATTCACTATAACCATATTTAATAGGGAAAATATGAAAAAAAAATGCACACTTTAGAGCAAAATGCAAGGCACTATCCCTATTAGACTATTGGTTAATAATCAAATCTCTGTCACCTGTAATGCTAAAAATATATTCTGCTTGAACTATTATCAGATTTTTATTTTCATACGTTTTAACATGCCGATATTCTTTTTTCAAGATCACATTATCAAATATCTTTACTGCTCTCGAAATAGTACAGATGAAAGATTGTCAGCATAATTATTTTTCCTAAAATCATTTTTTATTTGAATTTCAAAAACCCAAATAGTTATTTTAAAAAAGCTAAGTAACGCTGGTTAGGATATTGTAACTGTCAAGAAATGACCATATTTGATCATTAATTAAAGTTAAATTTCACCTGCTATTCTGCTATTTAAATTTTTAACTAATTTTCGTTCACCATTGTGTCAAGAATGAGTTTGGAAAGGGAAGCTGTTTAAATATTGATTAAATTGATATAATATATTAATATTTCTCTAATTAATTCCGGGTACAATCCAATAATTGGCATCCACGTCTCGCTGTTTGACTGTTTGACGATATTCTTTTATTTATGTGTCTTCCGGAAACGGTTAAGGAAGTGACACACATGCTTGCCTTATCTAAAAGTAAATATTTGATATTAATTGGGTTTCCGGATTTTTAAGTCTAATTTTATTTCAACATGCTTGTTGAAAATGAGTCTCGTAGTTAATTAATTTTCAAAAATATATACCTTGTATGG
This sequence comes from Pissodes strobi, assembly GCA_016904865.1. Taxonomy (NCBI): domain Eukaryota; kingdom Metazoa; phylum Arthropoda; class Insecta; order Coleoptera; family Curculionidae; genus Pissodes; species Pissodes strobi. The sequence goes on from MU183786.1 coordinate 148,368, forward strand.
GTGTAGTAGGTCCTAATTCCAATGCATTTTATACTGATTATTGAGACAAAATTCTAAATGAAAGTGAGTAACTCGAACGTTAGAGTAAAACTATTCTACCGATGCGTCTTCCTTCAAATGGTGCCACCTTATGATAATTTTTTTCAAAATCACCATCAAATATCTCCCTTCTTGGTCGTATTTTCATGTCTGAAGCATCGTGACACTATGGCTACTTGCAACGAAAAACTTTACACTTCCAAAGGTGGCGACCTTCGACCTCGCGGAGATTTGTTTGCAATGGTTGACCTGTGATGTTCTTTATTTGGTCCAGCCAGTGTTACGGAGGTCGGCCTTTAGGTCTTTGGCCTTCTACTTTGCCCTGTACTATAAGTTTCTCTAGGTTATACTCATTTCTGCGTGTGATGTGTCCAAAATATTGAAAAATTCGTCTTCGGAACACGGCAGATAGTCGATCCGTGATGCCAAGTTCATTAAGAATTGACATGTTTGTTCTTCTCGCCGTCCATGGAATGCGCAACATTTTTCTCCAGCACTACATTTTAAACGACTCTCTGCGGTGTCTATCAGCAGCTCCAATGGTCCATGACTCAGATCCGTATGAAAATATAGAGAACACAAGCGATCGCACAAGAATCATTGTTGTGTTTTTGGTTATCCCTTTGTCTGTCCATACCTTTCCCAGGTTCCCCATAGCTTTCCGCGATAGTGCTATACGCCTTCTTATCTCCGTCGTCTCGCAGCCTCCCGTGTTGGTTATTAAAGACCCCAAGTAGATGAACTCATTAACCGTTTCGATAGTTTTTAGGCAGATTGCAGACTGCGTTACTTCTATCAATTACCATAAGTTTGGTTTTGTCTAAGTTAATTTCTAGACCAAGAGTCTTATTTTCGTTAGCTACCCTTTCGAGCATTCGGGCCATTTCTTCTTCATTCATCGCTATTAGAGTGGTATCGTCCGCGTATCGAAGATTGTTTAGCATTTTACCATTTATCGTAATTCCTCCCTCATCCAAATCTAAGGTGAGTCTCATTATGTATTCGCCATAGGCATTGAACAATCTGGGTGACAATATACACCCCTGGCGCAGTCCTCTTTGCGTTTTGAAAGGATCCGATGTTTTATTATCTAAGTTGACAATTACGTGATTATTCTCATATAAACTGGTAATGAGGGCTACTAGATAGATTGGGACTGCCATTTCACTCAGCACTTTCCATAGACTTTCCCATCTTACGTAATCAAAGGCTTTCTTATAGTCTAGAAAGCCCAGGAGCATAGGGATATTAAACTCTCGTGGTTTTTCTATTAATTGGCAGATATTAAATATCTGGCCTCTGCCTTTTACGAAACCGGCTTGTTCAGGAGGTATCTGAGGTAGCAAATACTTTTGTAGCCTTCGGTCGATTATTCTGAGTAAAATCTTGCTAGCGTGCGATATTAATGCTATCGTCCGGTAATTTTGGCATTTTTTCGTGGATCCTTTTTTATGGATTTGAATAAAAGCCGACCTAGTCCAGTCTTTAGGCCATTGTTGGGTCTGCAATATTTTATTGCAGATATTATGAACTATCTTAATTCCTTCATTTCTCAGTAGTTTTATCATCTCGGCTGCGATGTCATCTGTTTATGTGGCCTTATTTGACTTAAGGTGTGTTATGGCCTCTTCCACTTCGCTTTTTATTATATCCCGTTCCGGTTCATTTGTCGTAAGCCGTATTTATTCCTGATTATTTTGGCCTGCTTCCTCTTTATATAGTACTTCGCAGTATTGTTTTCATCGTTGCAGTATATCTTTGTTTTGCCACAGAACATTACCGTTTTCATTCTCGATGGATGATGTCTTTGGTTTAAATTTTCGTGTAAGTTCTCGCACTTATATATCTTTACTGCTCTCTAAATAATACAAATGAAAGAGTGAAAGCGTAACTATTTCGCCTAAAACTATTTTTTATCTAAATTTCAAAGACCCAAATAGTCATATTAAAAAAGCTAAGTAACACTGATTAGTATTATGTGCCTCTCAAGAAATGTCTATATACTTGACCACTAATTAAAGTTAAATTTCACCTGCTATTCTGCTATTTAAGTTTTAGATTAATTTTCGTTCATCATTGTGTCAAGAATAAGTTAACATTTTTGGACATGAGAGGTGTTTAGATATGGATTAAATTTACGTAAAATATTAATACTTCCCTAATTAATTCCGGTTGAAATTCATTAATTTGTATCCCCGTCTCTCTGTTTGACTGCTTTCTTCTTTTCACTATGTGTCCTCCGGAAAGGGTTAAGAGGGTCACGCTCCAATTCGAGTCTATGTATGGGGATCTCGAAAACTCTATGAGATACAGTGTCGGTCAAATTAGGGCAAAATAGCGCATTTAGGTGCCTAACAATATGCCATTTAGAAAGTTTTAAAATTCCGAGTATTTCCAAAGACATCCGGAAAAAACCGAAATATTGAAAAACGGTTTTAGTTTTTTCCAGAGCTTATTTCAAAACGAATTTCAAATTGAATTGCAAAGCAATTGAAGCATTTTCCGCTCTATTCAATGATGGTATCCAGTTTAGAATCCGACATTTCGTCTTCAAGGGGTCATCATCAACTTTCGTTCTTTAAATACGAACTTTAATTTTTTTTATTGTTTTTCACATGATATTGGCGTTATTAATATGAATATGTGTGTATTTTTTTATTCTTTTTTTAATTTTATATTTATTTTTTTTAAGTTACTTATATTGTTTTGGTGTAATTTTAAATAGTTTGTTGCTTTTGAAATTTTTATATTCTATAAAAATATTTTAATTTGTTTTTGTGTTAAGTGGAAAATTGGAGCTTTTATTTTTAATAAAAATAAAAATCAGAAAAATAAATAAACAGGTTCGTTTATTTTTTCCCCCAAAGCAAAATGAATAATTAAAAAAATTAAATAAAAATTAAAAAAAGGAAAAAAAATTAAACACATGTTCATATTAAAAACGCCAATATCATCTCAAAAACGAAAAAAAATTAAGTTCGTATTTAAAAAAATAAAATTGATGATTACCACTTGAAGACGAAACGTCGGATTCCAAACTGGATACCATCATTAGATAGATCGGAAAAAGTGGCAATGCAAGGGTGCAATTCGTTTTGAAATTAGCTCAGGAAAAAAATAAAACGATTTTTCAATATTTCGGTTTTTCCGGATATCTCCTGAAATACTCGGAATTTTGAAACTTTCTAAATGGCATCTTGTTAGGCACCTAAATGCGCAATTTGGCCTTAATTTGACCGACACTGTATCTCTTACGGTTTTTGAGTTCCCCATGCATAGACTTGAATTCGAGCCACCCTGTACTTACTTGCCTTATCCAGAAGTAAATAGTTGGTATTAAGTGGGTTTCAGGAGTTTAAACTCCAATTTTATTTCGAAAACATGCTTGTCGACAATGCGCATTTGCAATTGAATGGTCTCGTAGTTAAATAATTTTGTAAAATATATACTTACCTTGTATTGGTGTAGTAGCTCCTAATTCCAATGTATTTTATATTGATTATTAAGGCAACTGCATTTGGTTAGCCAAATTCCTAAACTGTTTGTCATTGCTCTCTTTTGCTTGAATCGGCGATTCTCAATATTGATTTTGTCAGTCAAGCTTTCTCCTTTTGATTTCGTTAAGTTCCTTTAACTCACCTAGAAAAAACGGGATTTGGGCTTTTAAAATGCAGAAAGGCGTGAAAACAAAGCAGAACAAAACAACAATAAAATCAAACTTTCGGCATGTCTTATTGGAATAATTAACCTTACCTTACCCTATAATTCTTACCTCTTGGTGAAAGATAATAGCGAGCATCTATCGTCATAAAATATCATATTATTTTTCTTCTAAATAGATTTTCTATAATATCGGATTCAATTTTATTGATTTCTTTGCAAGGTTGTGTCATTTTGGGAATCGAATTGTCATCTGGCCTTGCGCCTATCTTAAAAGGCGCATTTTAGCGACACTATTGTTCGAACAACTAGGACTGTGCGCTACGAACCATGATTACTATCAATCTGTGATATATAAATATTTAGTTTTTGGGTTAGTTTGGGCTGTAACTTATTGATTTTAAAAGTTTCTTCCGAAAAATTCTCAGTCAAATCAGTAACCCAAGATGTAAGTAGAGTCAAGATATAAGGCATGACAGCATGTTAACACATTTTTCGGTTAGTTTAAGTAAAAAATGATCATAATAATATTTAAAAGAAAAAATATGAAAATATTAATGCAAACTTTAGAGCAAAATGTAAGCCATTATGCATCGAATCTCCGCTTACCCGTACTGCTAAAAAGATATTCTGCTTGAACTTTTATCGGATTAATTTTGATACAGTTCAACATGCCGGTATTTTTTTTATAATAAGATAATCAAATATCTTTACGGCCCCCTAAATACTACAAATGTATTACTTGGAAATTTTTTCAAATATCGAAATATGTATTCATATTAGCAGCGCTAAATAACACTGATTAGGTTATGGAGATATTACCCTCGACGAAAGCATACATTGTTTCAGTTTTAAGGACCTAATTTGGGGTTTCTCCTAAACCATTTAAAATTTATGAACCGGCAGTAAGTAGACGGTAAAAATAAGAGGCTGTTTTGGTTAAAAACAGCTTTATTTTAGTGAGTTCTTGGAAATTCCTTTCCTGCTTTTTCGGGCTCTTTTTATAATACGCAGGAGATGTTAAAGACGTCTTTTGTTAAAAAGTATGTATAAAATCCTTGTGTAATTATATTTTATGACAATAGCACCTCTTAAGTTTGCAATAAGTCTTTTAATTAAAACCAGTAAAAATGTGCTTTTTAACGAAGCATGGTGCTTGGTTTTATTTTATTTTAAACAAAATGTTGAAGTCTATATTATGGAGTATTTCCCGCAAAATTCTATATATTCTCGAAAAATGATCGTCGATAATATCATGTAAATTGCTGACATTATTTAAGGTAAAAAATTGATTTTGGAAAGTATTGATTAGGGCAATCGCTTATGCATCATTAGAATCAGAAGAGCGTCAAACCATTACGATCAAAGGCGAAAAAAAGCCATAGTTATTGTGTTTTTATTGTTCCCATGTTTGTAGTATTTTTATAGTGTGTCCTTTCCAAAAATTATTTTGTATAGTTTATTTATCGTATTTGAGTTGCTCAATGACATAAAGTGCATAAAATATAAATACAATTTAGAGCAGCTGCAAGCACAATAAATAAAAAAAAATTTAGTTTTTGCCGAAAAAAAGCCGAAGGATATATAAAGGCCAAAACAATATTATTTAAAACATTAGCTTTGGCCTTAATAATAAGGTTTTTTCCACACTCGTTTTGTAAATTTTATTATTTTTTTTCCGATTGTTTTCTTAATTTGTATTTTCCATGCTTATCGCGCTTGTCTATACCTTGTCAGGGAGGATTATCACTTGTTGAACACTATACTTGAATTGGGATCATTATTAAATTCCTCTGATGATCAACATAACTTCATCGCTATTAAATTTAACATCAGCAATTAATTATCATGTTTTAATTTTTTAGTGAAAAAATTTGAACGATTTAATTTAAAATTGTAATTTATTATCATGTGTAAATTTTTTGGCTAAAAAATTTGAACGATTTAATTTAAAATTGCAATTTCTATCTTAAAAGATCAAAGACCTTGATGATCTGATATTAAAGAAATAGAAATTCCCATTCCCTTTCGCACGATTTGAAAAATCCTCATCATATGCTTCAAGCCTAATATGTTGAAAAAAAATTTAAGTTTTTGCCGAAAAAAGCCGAAGAATATATAAAGGCCAAAACAATATTATTTAAAATATTAGCTTTGGCTTTAATAATAAGGTTTTTTCCAACACTTCGTTTTGTAAATTTTATTATTTTTTTCCGATTGTTATCTTAATTTGTATTTTCCATGCTTATCGCGCTTGTCTATACCTTGTCAGGGAGTATTACTTGTTGAACACTATACTTGAATTGGGATCATTATTAAATTTCTCTGATGATCAACATAACTTCATCGCTATTAAATTTAACATCAGAAATTAATTATCATGTTTTAATTTTTTAGTGAAAAAATTTGAACGATTTAATTTAAAATTGCAATTTCTATCTAAAAGATCAAAGACCATGATGGTCTGATATTGAAGAAATAGAAATTCCCATTCCCTTTCGCACGATTTGGAAAATTCCTATCATATGCTTTAAGCCTAATACGTTGAAAACAATTCAGAAATCACAACTCTGGAAGTAAAACCATTTCTTTGAAGTCCAACAAATACATATTGCCAATATCTTGCTTCCGGCCATTGTGCTAATATACGTTCTGCCCCTTACATAATCGTAACTTGTATCAGCGGTAGAAAACTGGAGGCCTATTCCCGATATCCCGACGCAATATTAGCTTTTTAAATTGCGTTTACTAAGCTACTACCTGGGATGGCTGACAACTTGGAGAATATAAAGGTTCATAGGAGAAATAAAAAGTAATGGAAACGCATCAAAGGTTAGATCAGGCATATTCTTTTTTCAGGCAATAATTTAAAACATATATATTGTACTCTCTCAGTCAGTACCCAGAGCATATACATTATAAAAAGGATTTCAAACGCAAGAAGAATACTCAAGGTAGGGTCTTATTATAGCTGTAGGATTTGAAAAATCAAGGGCTACACGTTTCACAAACCCCAGCGGTTAAAGAGACTTAGATATTTCACTCTCCATATGTGCAGCAAATGAGAGTTTGCTGTCCATAATAACAACTTTCAAATCTCTCATTTCAGAGACACTTTGGAGCATCTGATGACTAATGTAATAGGAATGCCCAAGAGCCATCCTAGATTGATGAAATAGGATAGAGTGACACTTGACAGCATTCAAATGCATACCATTCACGCCACACGAGGCGATCAAGATTGGATTGAAATATTAAACAGTCATCAGAGGACTGCGCCGTCTGCAAAAAGGGGAACTGACAGTGGTGAAAACAACAGCTCAAGTCATTAATAAATAATGTGAAGAAAGATGGACCGAAGTGACATCCTTGAGAAACTCCAGAGGGCACAGGTATATTGCTGGACATGAAGTTATTAAATCGACCTAATAAATAACTCTCTATCCAGTTGAGCACAGGACCACCGACACCCATTGCCTCTAATCTAGACACCAAAAGTTAGTGATTTGCCTTGTCGAACGCCTTCGAGAAGTCCGTGTAAATGGAATTCACCTGCAATTCAATCTTGAAATAAAAATGTAAAAAATATTCCTTTATTCAGTCTGGAATTACGGCATTCTGCCTCCATCAAAATGATTTCAAATAATACATCTCCGTCTCCTACGAATGATTCAAGTATTTTGTAATTAGGGAGTTATTGTAGGTACTTAGTTTCACTACTGGAATACCCTATATATGAATGTTAGGATATCCATTTTTCCTATAACCTGTAGTCAGATTTGTATTTTCACATAGAAAAGAATCTATTTCAATCGATATCCATGTCTAAATAAATATCCGTAGAGCAGCTTATTCCAACAATGGCAGTATTTTATTTCAAGAATATGATCCCAGTCGCAAACAAGAGTGAAACTGCCCCTCTAAAATCCCATGATCCCAGAAGCAACCGGGAGATTATTTATCGCGGGTGCGTGCGTATGAGTGGTCCAGACATAAAATCTAATAGAAAATTATATCGTAGGAAACAAAACGGATTCCATGACCCTCGGGAAATTATTAGGTGGATTTAAGTTTTGATCTCTCACTCGCCGACGTACGGTAATATTTTAAAGGAATGCGTGCCTATCGATAAAAGGTTTCTTTGATCCTTCAATTATTTTCAACTAAAGATTACTTATATATACGTCTGGCCGCCTGAGTCTTTTGAGTCTGTAAGAGCTAATATGAAAGTACTGGTAAGCCTTCTGTTGATTAAATTGTACCGAACAATTTAACCTCTGGATTCAGGAAATCAGGTTCTGATGCTATTTAAGTCTGTAAAATGTACATTGGATAATTTCCTTCGACTCATCTCATTGATCTAAATTGTCGCAAAGTATTAAAGCTAAGATAGAGAATTGTATTGATCTACGATTCAGTAGATCAAATTATTTGTCAAGATTTGACTTGTCGAACCCAGATTTTTATTTAACGCATTCCACATCAATGGATTGGCCATAGAAGTGAATATCCTTGGCTGGAGGTCTATTTTGTAGACTCTCTGATGCCACACGAAATCTCTAGGCTAGAAAGATTCAATGCATGCTCAACTCTTAGCTACTGTTCCAAAGGTTACGAAAATCCAATTATGATCAGATTTTCTATTAATTTGTATATTCTGGGCTATGAAATTTCTATCACCCAGTCACTACAACCTTTGTTACCTTTCATTTATACATATTAAGGAATAAGCCCCAAATTTTTACAATTGGTTCTACTTTACCCCGCTTCTGTTAGTTGTAATTTAATTTACTAAATGCAAACTTTATAAGGTACTCAAGGTCTAGAGGTCCATAGCATGCTATTTACATTTACTCCCAAGTAATGGAGCTGCGCTAGGGTTCAAAATAAATAATTGTTAATTTTAACAAACAATGGGTTTCGTTTATTCTCCCTCTGACAAAGGTTAGATGGGAATAAAAATATGATGGAATATTCTTGATGAGCTCTGGACACTACTTGTGCACTACCTCCGTGTTTTCTGGAAGTTGATGCCAAATACATCTGAGGCCCTAGGATGATGTCCTAGTTATGTGGGCGAGTGTGGTGTGAGGAGCATCAAAATGTGATCAAATCAGTACAAGGCAGGAATGTAAATTACTCTATCTCAATTTGGCGAAGAACATTAATTTTTTGATAGAGAATAGGAGTAGAAATAGTTCCTAGTCTATTACGCGGGAAAGTAATAAAACATGCAGAAAACTATGTCTGGTTGAAATCAATTATTATGTCCCTTCGCCAATTTGAACAAAAGTTCTATTTAAAATCTGTTTCTGCATGCTTATATTTTAAAGTGAATAATGTACAACTTAAACTTCAAATTAGAAAGACACATACTAAACCTAAGGCCTTTTTCCTGCCAAGACTCAAAGTTGTATTGGGAAGGCCGGACCCTTTAAATATTAAAGTAAAGATAAATCAAATACGTGCATATTTAAGAATAATCAATTAAGATCACCTCTAACAAGATCACATAACACAAACGATAGATAGCTATACTGGAGGAAGTTATATAGGGTCTCCTACACTTATCGAGCTCTTCCATTATTAACTTCTTAAAATTGCTTTCCTAAGCAGAACCTAAGTACACTCTATAAGCAAAGACGGTTCGTTCTATTAGTTGGATTACTTAACTAAAACAGAATAGAAGCCTCAGCCTCAAACACCGATAATTCCCTATGCCCGACAGGCAAATTATACTCTAAGTCTACAAGAAAATATAGTTATCTTCAAAAGACAATAGGGACACGATATTATAGATAAAGCTGTATGTCTAATAAACACCATAGCTGCAAGACAGCATGGGTTTATGCCCAAGATACTAGGTAAACGATAATGCTTGCCTATTTATTGCCCCATGCAACAAATTACCTAAAAGTATTCACGAAATAAGATAAGGCAAAAATCATCAAGATTAGGTAAAAAGCAATTCCGCGTGAAAAAATAACCCGGTCTAATTTAATAGAAAATTTGCCCTAATGCCATTGGTAAATCTTAATTTTATTGAATTATCTTTGTCTGCAGAATATTATGCCTCAAATAAAAAAGATATAACAAGAATCAAAGCATAAGAAAAAATTGGATGTTACCTTCTCAAAACACATGTCGTTGCCACCACAGAAACCAATATTAAAGATCAATCTCCTGCCTTTCTAATTCTCAGGTTAAAAAGGAGTTTTTTAAAAAATCAATTTCAAATCGTCTAAACTTGCAAAATTAATTTTTCTACTGTTGTGTTTATATAAAAATAATCATAATATTACCATTTTTTTAAATAAATAAAACAAAAACCAGCAACACGATTGAAATTTGATAGTACAACGAATACGGCAAATATATCGAGCTGTTATAGTTTCCTACTCTCTGTAGCTAAAATTGTCTTCAAAATGTCATTTCTGACATAAAAATATGGCTTATTGCACCGAAATTAGGAACATTTGATATAAATTTTTTATCAAAAAATCGTTGTAATATTTGAACGATCCTCACTTTTTTGGAAATAAAATAAAAAACAAATCGATTAATATCAAATTTTTCAAAAAAAAAACTTTTTTGAGGAGTTACCTTATCTCAACCAGACCCGTTTTTATTGGGTGAAACCTAATAGTAATCAACTGGCTTGCGGGATAGTGGAGTGCATAGGAGTGCTGGGTAGGGTTAAAAAGTGTATAAAAATAGAAAATATTTGGTTGGCAAAGACAAATTTGTTATATATAGTGGCGTAACAAGGTTAGCGATAAAGGGCTCCACTGTCCCATTGCAGTTGATAAATTTTTTCTATTTTACTAATATTCCACTTCGTACTTAGCCCTCGACGCGCTTCACTCACTGTGGGGGCGCAACCAAACAAAACTAACTCAAACTATTTATTTATTTATTTCCATTGACATGTTTACATATGTCGGAATTGTCAAATATAAAGTTAAAAAATACATTAAAACAAAAGATACAAAACTAAAACACTGCGACTAAAATTCGGTCAATTAAAAGGGTGTGAAGAGAATTCACAGTCAATGTGGTCTTAAGTTTCCCCTTAAGGTAAGTGAAAAATTCTAAGAGAATTACGGTGAGAATTCGTTTTGGCCAACAGTCAATAAGACAAAACCGATTGAATGGTAGCATAATAGAAAGTTTTAAGCATAGATTTCTCCACAAAATCTCTCAACCGCAATACAGCGTAGTTCCTTGATGATAGTTTATTACAGATGTTATGGATTTGACAAGTCCATGAAAGATGAGAGTCAACTGCAATGCGCAAGAAGTTTACGTACTCACGCTGAACAAGATTTGTTGACCCGTCCCGGAGAAGCAGACTCTTGTCCTGGGATGCATGCCCAAAATGAAAAAAAAATCGGGTGTATGTTGCCTATATTTCTAGTGCTTTTGCGAAGTGGTGCTGGAAATTTGTGTAAAAGCTCGAACTTTGGGGGCTTTTTTTTCGGCTTAAATAAATGTGGTGGATCCTCCGAGTTTTTAAAATCATTTTTTTTTCATTATTTTGGGCATGCCTTGGGTTAGTTTGAGTTAGTTTTGTTTGGTTGCGCCCCCAGAGCGAACAAAGCAAGTGGAGGGACCTGCATGAAGTGAAATTTTACTAGAATTTTAAACAATTAATCAACTGCAACGGATAGTGGAGCCCTTTTTCCCTAATTTATTTGAGAAACCCCATAAGTCACGAAAAGCAAGTTTTGAGAAAATTAATAAAAACTGTAGTGATGCCTACAAGACAAGACGAGGCGAGACTTTAAAAAATCTCGTCTTGTCTCGCAACAAAAGTGGAGAGTCTCATCTCGTCTCTTAAAATGTTCATGTTGTCTGTGTAAATGAAATACACAAATAAAATCAGTTCAAATTTTTATTTTAATGAACAAAAACATAATAATCTATCAACACAACAAAAATAAGAGAAAAAAAACGAAAATCGATCATAGATGCATGAAATACAAATAATAAATAATAAAATCAGTTCGAAATTTCATTTCAACGAACAAAAACAAAATACAGAGAAAAAAAACGAAAATATATTATGTAGTGTGTGTCACTTTTCATGAACCTTCCCTAATACTCAGATATTAAAAATGCGATTTTTCCTCAAACTTCGTTGGCAAGAATTACTGTATGTTGGGAAATGGGAAAATGAATAAATTGGCATCATACAGTTTTATTTATCATTGGCGTATAGTAAGTAAGTGTAAAAATGGGATAGATTTTTCCCCAACTCACATAACTGAGGTGTTTGGGTGGATTCATGAAAAGTATATAATCATGTAACTTGGCCAACTTATTGAACAATATTTTTATTTTTAACCAGTCATTTAAACATAAAAGGCATCTAGCTTATGTATTATTCAGCCGGTTCCGATGTTTGTAAACAGCTTTTCTGCAGGTACAGATGTGGCTTGGATGCTTAGAAAATCCCTCGCCATCGCACTCAAGACCGTAAACTGGGAATCATGGTCCTTTCACCATTGTAGTATATTTGTTGCCTTGTCACATCGAGGCAAGGAAATATATTGTTGAAACCTCCATCACTCCTTCGCTAGGCGATGATGATGACCACCTGATACAGAGCATCAAAATCTGAGTTTAAAGAGTGTATGTCAAAGAGTTTGCCATGATCAGGTTCTGAACTTTTCAGTGTCTGTTTTGCTTTTAATTTTTCACCTTCAAATTTTGAGGAATAAATTTTGAAAATATTTTCAAATTTTTCATGCTGGTTTTCTACAATTCTTGACCCCACGTGGTAGCGTCAAAAGTTTCTAACTTATGCCGGGGGTCCAAAATTAAGACTAATGTATATATGCAATTGTTTTTGGTAGTGTCTTAGAATTTTATCACGGGCTGCCTGGAAACCCATAATAACCTGTTCATCCACTTTGTTTCGGTCGGCTTTAAGGTCACATTCAAGAATTTTACTTTCAAGTTTGTCAATTAACAGATTGATTGATACAATAACCATTGGCAACGTAGCAGTTTTTTCCCCTTGTAGTTTTTTTGTTAAAATTTTAAAGTTTATCAATAATTTATGGACTTCTTCAAGTGTTGCCCATTAATTTTCTGTTACTGCAAATTTTTAGATCTGCATTTTGACATAAGAAATTGAGAGTGTTTTTACATTTTAGTGCAACTGCTAGCATGCCATCACTGAAATTCCACCGTGTGCATACATCTAACACAGGGGTAAGATTACTTGCATCCCCAGTTGCTTCACAGGTACCTCTAAATCTTATTAAAAGCTGCTCTGAACGTTTGATTTTTGAAAAAAACAGACCTTATTTTGCAAATTGCGTTAGATTTGTCATCAGTCTCTTCAATTTGATTTTCTATGTCATTTTCGTCACTGCTATCACCAGAGTCATCACTAATTTGTTCTTCGATAATGGTCGCTGTAGTCGTACTCTCTAATTTTAAAGTCTTGAACGAATCTTGTACAGCTAGGTTTAATATATACCGAAAACACCTAAAGTGACAGTATTCAATTGTGGTATAAGGGTCTGAAGCTCTTCGATAAAAGTTGTGTTTGCCGAAGCATTGTCAACTGTTATGCCTTGAATTTTATTAGTTAATTGTTTTTCTTTGAGACATTGGTAGAAAGTTCCTGCGATATCTTTCCCTGTATGTTTTCCTAGAGAAGGTACAAAATCCAGAGTTATAGAGTGTAATTGCCCCGAGTCATCAATGTAATGACAAGTTATGCCATAGAAAGATCTTCATTTAAAAAATATGTCAATAACATTCGCGATAATTAGAATAATTAATTATTTATTTGACATTTTTATCTGCGATACTTCGAGACTTTTGCGAGACTATCATGCGAGACTTGAGACGAGACGAGATTCTCGCAAACGAGAATATCGAAGGCATCACTAAAAAACTGTATAACTTATCTGAAAGCTATGTAACGATTCTGTTATGTTTATGTTTCGATAAACTCATCAACACCTATAGATTTTTGCTAAATGTGTTAATATAGAATTGGATAGAAAAAATCTTCTTTCTCTAATAAACACGACTTTAAATTAAAAAAAAAATGCTGAAAGCGGGGAATCTATCTATTTATTTCAACATATAAACATATTGTTTTCTTGTTTAACTTAAAGTCAGATGTATATTGTTACATATTTTTAATTCTAGTCCTCACTTTCTTTAGTCGGCCATGTATAAATTTCATCCCAGAAATTTTGTACTTCATCATCTATCAAGTATTTTTGGAATGTCTTCAAGTTATCCATTTTTTTTCTTATTTATGGGTAAAGGACCTAAATATGTTTTTGCTTCTGGCAAAGGTATACGTTTTTCCTTTGACGTTTGCAGAAGAAATGTGTGGGATGACATTCCTTCTATAAAATTTGAATACGAAAACGTACTTTGGTTTAAACGTGCCCCTTCTTGTTTACGCGGCCTTCTGTTTTTAACTGACATTGTGGAAATCAGGCTCTGCAAATACGCATCTTGCTCATTTTTAGTGAAAAAGTCAAGAAAATTTGTAAAAATTTCCAGTCTGTTACCTTCCGATACTGAATACGAAAACGTACTTTGGTTTAAACGTGCCCCTTCGTGTTTACGCGGCCTTCTGTTTTTAACTGGCATTGTGGAAATCAGGCTCTGCAAATACGCATCTTGCTCATTTTTAGTGAAAAAGTCAAGAAATTTTGTAAAAATTTCCAGTCTGTTACCTTCCGATACTGAATACGAAAACTTACTTTGGTTTAAACGTGCCCCTTCTTGTTTACGCGGCCTTCTGTTTTTAACTGGCATTGTGGAAACCAGGCTCTGCAAATACGCATCTTGCTCATTTTTAGTGAAAAAGTCAAGAAATTTTGTAAAAATTTCCAGTCTGTTACCTTCCGACACTATTGAAAAACACTTTTTTCTACATCTGAAATTTAAAAAAAAACCTTAGCACATCGAAAATATTTAAAACTAATGTAAACTTAGTACAGGGTGGCGGACCTTTATTATTAACGTGCCATTTTTTCTAAAGAAATGTTTAATAAGGCCATAGACGTGCCCGTCGAATTCGTAATATAATAATTCATAGTAAACTTTGTGATCGGTGGCGTGCCCAAAATTTTATGTCGCGTGTCATCATTGGTTCGTCATCCCTGTAAATAGTATATCTACTAAATCTATTTATTAAAAACGACAATAATAAATAGTGTAATTTATTTTAGCAAAAAAGTTACCTAACCTAAAAATACAATGGAATTTAATCCGTTTAACTATTTCAAGAAATAAAACGAAAAAATGGTAATTTGCCCACCAATAAGTAGAAAACAGTAGCAAAAGCACTGGTAATCAATTTAAGGATTGCACAGAAAATTATGTATGAATAAAAAGTCCAATATAATATCGAAGAATACTAAAAAATGTAAACAAAGAAAACCGTTTATAATTATAGACTAAAAACTTAAAAACTGTCATTATCACTTAGGAATTCTGAAAAGTCCTCATCATCTGAGTCGTCCTCGAATGGAGCAATGATCATCGGCGCTACTTCGGCATCTAATACTTGTCCTCGCTCCCACCAATTCCTTATTAATTTTTCTGTATGTTCCACCGATTTCTTCCAGTACTCCTGCGTAATATGATCCAACGAATCTTACCAAACTATCTCTACTTGTGAGGATTTAAGACCATCACCTACATGTTTTTCATAAAAAGATTTTGCCCCAGCCCGTATTAATTCTATCGCATTAAACTGGCAATGATATGGCGGCAGTCGTAGAACCTCATGGCCATATTCGCGCAATATTTTATCTACAGCATATATTTTGGGTGATTTGAGAGACTTTGCCATTGATAAGAGTTCAGATTTTAACATATTTGGTAAAGGATTTTGGTTGTGTCTTTCAAGCCACTCATAAATATCACTTTTTCGCCAAGATGAACTAGGTTGTTTATTTAAAATTCTTGAATGATATGATGCATTGTCTAATACAATTAAAGACGGCTCATCTAAATTTGGTATTAATAGAGCTTTTAGCAATTTTTCAAACATTTCGCAATTAATATTGTCATGATAGTCAGAACTTTTTGATGTGGAAGAAAAACTTAAGCTTGCACCTGGAACATATCCTGTTACAGAACCGGCATGTAAAATAATGAACCGCTTTCCCGGGCCACATCCCTTTTTTCTTTTCACGCTTTTCACAGAATTATCTTGCCAAGATTTTGAACCACTTCCATTTGAAAATATCCATGTTTCGTCTAAAAATACTACTTTTCTAAATTTTGATTTTTAATTTTCCGTATATTTTCTTAAAAACTGAACACGCTGACTCACTATCTGTGGCTGCTCACATAAAATTCTCCAGTTACAGTCTTTTTTATAGCGAAAACCCAACTTTCTTATTAATTTTGATAACGATTCAAGTCCGATTTCTTTTAAAACTGGAAGAGTTACATTGGTTTTTGATCTGTATAAATCATAAATCACATTCCGAACTCCCATTTTAATACTTTCGCGCAAATCTTCAGTCTTTGGCTTTCTTCGTTTACATTTTTTAGTATTCTTCGGTATTATATTATGCTTTCTTTCATGCACAATTTTCTGCACAGTCTTTAAACTAATTCCCAGTGCTTTTGTTACGGTTTCCTGCATATTGGTTGGCGAATTTTCACTTTTTCTTTTATTCTTGAAATAGTTTAACAAATTAAGCACCATTTTTTTTGCTTGGGGATGCAAAAAACCAGAAAATTGCTTTTTATCGTTCATATTGTCACTTTAAATAAACTGTCAAAGTCACAAAACTGACATCTTCAAATCAAGACGAAGGTGGCAGGTACAAACTTTTGTGAATCGCTGAAAATTAAATACATATCCTTTTTTTTTCATGTCAAAATTGCATAAGTCTGTCATATTTGTCTTACGGATTTTATTTGGATAGTATGATTAAACGCAATAAAAGAAAAGAAAAATTGAAAGTATGTCTTTGTTAAATCGTAAGACCCGCACGTTAACACCGGATCTGACTATATTAGGTTTCCGCCAGTAAAGAAATGTCTAAGGCCCTATCCTCACGAAGCTACACAACATCAACACGACATTTAGGCCATACAACAAAAAAAATGTTTCCAACACTAATTATTTACACGGGACGACATAATACGTGACACAAAACCATTGCTAGTCCTTTTAAAGTGAAGAAGACGTAGCATCTAGTGAAGGAGAAGAAGACATACTTATGTATTTATATTTGCGAAACCGGAGAAGAAGAAGAAAATATTGGGTGCATCCGTATATTGCAAGGAACAGAAGGCGAAGACTGTTTGTAGCAGCGAAAGAATTCAGGCAAAATAATTACTGCCAATAGTATCCCTGTTCTTTCATTGCAAACATTTTTGTTAAAGTGTTTCGATCTGTATACTAAAAATTAATAAAATTGATTGATTACATACCTGATAAGTTCGTTTTCTTTGAAATTTTACTCCATGCCTTTTCAGTTATGTCTTTTCTAGAATAGTCCGATAATTTAAAATTATACAAGCATGGAAATCTTTCTACTTCAATAGTGATATTTAAATTAATATCTCGTTCAGCGGCCATTTTCACTGATAACTATGCCAAAAACGCTGCTATGTCACGCGACAAGTGTTGGCAGGCAACTGAAAAAAAATGTTGACAAGCAAAATGTAACCCAGTTGCTGTATCGCTTCCATGTCGTACTGCGTGGTGTAGAGTCGCTGATTAAAATACATGGCGGCGACTTCCGAGCGACATATCGTTCGCATGTTGTGTTGATGTTGTGTAGCCTCGTGAGGATAGGGCCTAAATGGGACGTAAAAACACTCAATTTGTGTGTTTCTGAGGAAAAAACGACAAAATCGGCCTGACACGTCAACTAAAAAATGACCAATAATATTTATCAAAACGTAGACAATTTTTGTAACAGCTAAGCATGTTTATGTTATTTTACCAAATAAATTGTGTATTACTTTATATATGTTTGCAATTAGGGCCTCTGAAACATTATACAATCCACATTTTCATTAATCTTTCAAAAATTGCCATAGCAGTGTGTAGAGAAATCGAATACCCAAAACTCTTGAATTTTCGATACTGTTGTTATCGCTCCGGTTCAAATAGTAAGTTGAAACTATGTATAAGATAAAAAGTTATTACTTCTAGTAGGAATAAACATAAATGAACTCGGAACAAAAATCATATTACGAAATTTTTAAAATTACCTCATGACGTCATATTATAGGAAAGAGAACTGTAGGTAAGTGCGCATGGATGTCAATAAAAGCGTTGTATCATCCAATGTGCTTGCTACTTAGGTAATTGGACAGTAGGCATAATTGAGCTTTTTACGCACATATTCTACGCAGCTGTGTTGAACAGCATCAATGTAAGTGTTACAAAAATTTGCATCGTCTCATAAATTGATGTAAAATACATTGGCAATGAAATTTTTAGTGAAATGTCATTTCATATTTTTACACACCTCTTTTTAATTTCGACTACACAATAAAGTCCAATTGTTGTGTCATCGACAAAAATTTTGATCATGGGTTTTCATATTTATTAAAATATCACCTACAAAAAGTGGAGTAGGGGACCAAGTGCAATCCTTGCAAAACTCCCTTCAGAAACCAAGGAGACCAGCCAATCAAGCATGTGTTCCGTATACACATGTCTAAATGTGATTGACGAATAGCTTTGTTTACCGTCTCAAATGCGAGTCATAGGTTGAAAGACTGGACTGTCTGCATATTTTCGAGGCAAAATATGGATAGATAATAGCTAGTCCAATTTTTAAACAGTGCGCTCTAATAAAACATTATTATATATGTTTGGATTTATTTCATAACTTGCGTACACATTTAATTGATAGTAAATAAAGCATGAATAATACAGCAGATGATATAAAATATACCACTTCCAGACTGATTTCCTCGTCAAACGAGAAGGGTTAGTTTTAATATTCATTTAAAACAGTTTAAAGGAGCCCCTAAATTCATTCCATCAAGATTAATGAAGTGTTGCTTGAAAAGATATTATTGCCTCTTTGAATTGGTTACAATTTGAAACAGGAGTGGTTAATAAAGTAAAATGAAAAGCCATTTTGTTTGCCGAAGAGTAACTCAAATATTTCATTTGGCTCGGATTTAATGAGAGCCGAAATGTAGCTATTTGTCTGATGATGAATATTTTGTTTGAAATTATTCGAATGGAAACAAGTGAGAGAGGGGCGAGCGGCTGTGGGCATTAATAGTTGGCTTTTCGAAATAGGTTGCATATCACATAAATATACTGATACGCAATTGTAACCGTTTAGTTGAATAATTATATTTAAAAACCAAATAGAACGCCAAAAATAAATGTTACTATAGATATTTATTTTTTAGTACAACAAAGCGCACAAATTGTAAATATTGATCAATAATAATTGACGATTACTCTGGGATATTAATTAAAATGCCGAGTTCAAATGTACAGGGTGTTCCAACGAGGACTGAAGAGGGGCTAAATTTTTACTTTCCTCGTATTTTTTTATAAATTCAAAATAGCCAATCTATGTATTTTAATCTGTAGAATTTGAAAACGGAACCAAAAAAAAACAATTGAATTATAAACAAAAGACTTACGGCAGGGATAAAGTGTTTTTTTAATGGAATATAGAGTTTTTTATTCGATTTTTGGAAAATAGGCATTTTTTAAGTCCATTCTGATTTAAACATTTAATATTGCGATTACTGTCTTTATTGTATTTTAATATTTTAGCCATTATAATTTTAGTTTTACCTGTTTGAAATATGTGGTACCTAGATTAGTGCAGGTGAAAAGGGTGTAATTACCTTCAAGTCCCGTCAGTGTCAATAAAAATAAAATATGACTGAAATTAATACTCCTTAAAGAAAGACTAAAATGCAATACAAGCAAGAAGAATATTTATTGAAGATTTTCATAGAAATATGTCAATGAATACAATATTAAGGATAAAAATCCTATTTGAAGAAAATAAATCCCTATATGATAGAAAAAGGAATACGCAATTACTAACAATACAACATAAATAAAACAATTAATAATGTAGGTGCTCAATATGACCCCCGTTGTTTTCGAAGCAACTTCTATATCCACTATAAAGGGTGCTACAAATTCGTTTCTTTGTATGGGTATCTCGAAAACCGTAAGAGATACGAGGTCGGTTAAATCGGGGCAAAGTTGCGCAATTTAAGGGTGATTGACATGCCGTTGAGAAATTTAGAAAATTCCGTCTACTTCCGGAGATATCCGTAAAAAACCGAAAATCATCTATTTTATTTTTATTTTTTCCCGCCTTTGTTCCAAGAGATAAAGTAAAATAAATGTCACATTCTTATTGCTACTTTTTGTCCTCTACAAGCTGGCGATATGAAATTTTAAATCCGACGTTTCGCTTTCGGGCCCCCTTCATCAACCTAATTTTTTTAAATACGGACCTGGGTTTTTTAACAAATTTTTAAAAAGCCTTTGGTCTCCCAAAACCAACGATGTATCACACTTGTCCGATAGTGGCAACAAATATTGTCATAAGTGAAATCGGGTCAGAAAAGATCGCCCCATCTCTGTCTAACACATTATCTCTTATGGAAAAAATCTAGATTTGTTGATTTATTGATAAGTGCGATACATCGTTGGTTTTAGGAGACCAAAGGTTTTTTAAAAATTAGATAAAAATTCCAGGTCCGTATTTAAAAACATGAAGTTGATGAAGGGGGCCCGAAAGCGAAACGTCGGATTTAAAATTTGATACCGCCAGCTTGTAGAGGAGAAAAAGTGGCAATAAGAATGTGACATTTATTTTACTTTATCTCTTCAAACAAAGGCAGGAAAAAATAAAAATAAAATAGATGATTTTCGTTTTTTTACGGATATCTCCGGAAGTTGACGGAATTTTCAAAATTTCTCGACGGTATGTCAATCACCCTTAAATTGCGCAACTTTGCCCCAATTTAACCGACCTCGTATCTCTTACGGTTTTCGAGATACCCATGCAAAGAAACGAATTTGTAGCACCCTGTATAATCTCTCTAAACTTGATATTAGAACATGATACTGTTAGTTAAGACGATTTATTTCGACGATAATATTTTCCCTAATCTCTTCAACGTTCTCATTCCTGTCTTGGTAAACCACAATCTTTAGGTGACCCCAAAGAAAGGTATCCATAACTGTGAGGTCAGGGCTATTAGGTGGCCAAGAAATTGTCCCATGTCGTCCAATCCACTCGTTAAGGCGTTGATTTAAAAATTCCACATCACGGACTGCATGTGGAGGTGCCCCATCTTGCTGCCAAATTTTGATATTCAGCCAGGTAACTCATCCAAAAAAAACCAATTTCATTTTGCAGAAACTCGTGATATATTTGACCACTAAGAAATCCATGAAAAAAATATCGGACACCAAGTTCTGTTGTTTAAAACACCACACCAAACATGAATGGACCTTGAATTTTATGGTCCGAAATTTTCTTGGACTTTCTACTGCCCAGTAATGAATGTTATGTCTATTATAGATCCCTGATGTCGTAAACGTTGCTTCGCCTGTCCAAAGAATTTTGTTACATAAGTTTGGATCATTGGGAGACAAATCGAAAACGAAGTTCCTTTTGTGCAGCAGGTGTTGAAGTGGCAGTACACGAAAAGAGACGAATTTATTGATTTTTAAAGTTCTGTGGACAGTTCCTCGAGTAACTCTTCGTCGTCTTACAGTGCCATATTGAACATCCCGAACAGCATCCGAAACTGACTTCATAGGATTAAGCCTATAGTAATTTAAAATTGCTCTATCGCGGTTTCTTCTCCTTTGCGTATTTCTTTTTCTATCATAAAGGAATTTATTTTCTTCAAATAGGTTTTGTATCCTTAGTATTGTATTCACTGATATATTTCTATGAAAATCTTCAATATATCTTCTTCTTGCTTCTCTTGCATTTTCTTGACTCTTGTAAAATAACTTTATAATCTCTAGTCTCTCGTTTAAGGAGTATTTCATGGTATAGTCAAATTTTATTTTTATTGACA
Source organism: Pissodes strobi (assembly GCA_016904865.1). Taxonomy (NCBI): domain Eukaryota; kingdom Metazoa; phylum Arthropoda; class Insecta; order Coleoptera; family Curculionidae; genus Pissodes; species Pissodes strobi. The sequence continues at coordinate 170,121 of MU183786.1, forward strand.
CTGACGGGACATGAAGGTGAAACAGGTAAAACTAAAGTTGGGTGAACACGTGATAAACGTTCAGTGACCGTTGTTTCTCCCCGAGGAAGAACTGGGTGTCCTAGCCAGAAGAAATACGCATTCGCACCGGACCCAGGCCGGGAGGAACCGGATGTTCCCGTGGGATCATTACTGTCTGTGCCTGTAAAGATTCGGCTTACAACCACCATTTTAGATGTGTTTATCACCGATCCAATAAGGATGTAACCCACCTGGAAGGGTTGCCCCAGCTCTAGCACAGCCCAGACGGAGGCCATTCTGGGCGAATGAGCTATGCGCGAAACACAGCAAAAAATGGTTATTTATCGTTGCGTGAAAAATGGTAAAACGACTCAAATTGTAATCAAACCCATTTGCTTAGCTTCCACGCCTTTCCTAGCTGATGAAGGTGCAAACGAATGATTTCATCACTCACATTGAACCTTTCTATAAACTGTAGGCACGTTATCCTGGAGTTTGCCCCCACAGCCTGCTTAAGGTCCTTGTTGTTAATGATTTCTGGTCTCTCAAAGCGTGCTTCATACGTCATGCTGAGATTTCACGAAGAGTCTTTTTGGAATCACTCATGCTGTTCCATCACTTGCGGCATCATCTCCGAATGCGGTTCATATTTTTCGCGCCACCACTGCAGCTTTTGTACCAAGTTCGTACTCATAGAGTAAACAACCTCGAATTAAACTTTTATTTGTTGCCATTCTAATTACTAAAACTAGGCAAAAGAAGTATCCACGCACGAACTTATTTGGTTTTGATAGTGCTTCTAAATTACAACGAAAAACATATCTGCCATCTCCATTTTTAGTGAAAAAGCATTTGATATATTAACGATATTTTTTCCCAAAGCACCTACCCGCCTGCAAACGAAAAGCAAATTTAAAATCCCTCGGCGCCTTAGGGACATCCTATCAAACTTCACTGTAATAGTGCAAAATATCTAAAGCCCAAAAACTTCGTCCGAAAATTCGCATATTTTTGTAATAGATCCACCCTTGTTAGCCCTTTGTCGACAGCTCGCCTTCAAGAATACATCAGATTGGAACCCTCTTTTATTTGGCGAAGCCGAATGTATAGGGGTAGCACTGGACATTTAAATATCACTGGACACGATTTTCGATCCCACGATACAAATCGAAACGCCTCAGGCTTTGCACACGCATATCCATGTATTAATATTTGATGTTGCTCCATTCGGTTCGGATTACTTGGATATATGTATTGAAAAAAGTTCCATATTCCTGGATTGAACGTAGACATATGTATGCGTTGATTCGAGTATAAAAAGGAAGCTTCGGTTGGGCTAGTTGTGTGGAAATTCAGATATTGATTTGGCAACTTAAAACGTGTAATTTTTTGTATCAATGGAAACAGTGTTTTCCCTTTTTTTGTGTATTAACTTTGGTATCCTTAAAGTTAAACGTGTGATTTTTTGGTGTTCATGGGTTGTTAGGACGGTATAATTTCGTTTGCCATATGTATGGCATCAACATGGATTAAACACGGGTGATAACCCAATCAGAGTAGCTTAGAGGGTAGTCTCGAAGATAACGAATGGCTGCAAACACCAGGGAAGCGTTGTCCTAAATGTAGATGTTTGCGAGCAAAGAAATCCTTAAAAAATGCCAATATAGGGATTCTGTGTATCAACCAGATTTTCAAACAAATCCAACTAGCATTTACTTGAATCCAGTGACCGAAAGCGAATTAGACGGTATACTAAAACATAAATTAAAAACTAAAAAGTCGTCTGGATTCGATGACATTTCAGGTTACATTATTAAAACACTTAGCTTTAACCTATTTGGTTAAGCTTACTTTTATGAGAGGCTGTTCCCCACAGTATTGAGATTTAATAAAATATACCCATCTACAAGACGGTGGACCTGGTGGAGAACTAGAGGTCTGTGACGTTAATATCAGTTTTCCCCAAGCAGCTGTAGTACGCGTTTTTCAGTTGACTAGAGATAGCTAAACGTTTTGTCATCATGCCAGTTTGGCTTTAGGCAAGAATGTTTCGCCATGTCAGCAAGTCAATATTTTTATGAAAGACTAATAAGTGTTGATATATCCCGGTTTTTGGATAAGATGAAGATTTACGGGATTAGATTCCCTTCTCTTGCATGATTATTGAGCGTTCTAATAGATAGAAACCGATTTGTAATGCAGTTACTGTTTCGCGAGACATAATTGGTATACATCAGACGTGCTGTCAATCAACACTGGTAAGTATTCCCCAGGACTCACTACTGAGGCCCTTTCTGTTTGCAACCTATATTAGCGGCCTTCTCAATAAGACTGTGGCTCTTATGACAACAAAACTGACAACAAAAATATATATATTCTTCAGTGGTTCAGCAATAATTTACTTTTCCTCAATAGCTCTAAGACCTATATAAGATAGTATTTACTTGCATCTAGTGACCGAGAGCGAATTAGACGGTATAATAAAACATAAAGTAAAAAATAAAAGTCGTCTGAATCCGATGACATTTCAGGTTACATTATTAAAACAGTTAGCTTTAACTTATTTGGTTAATCTTACTTCATATGAGAGGCTGATCTCCACAGTATTGAAATTTAACAAAATATACCCATCTACAAGACGGTGGACCTGGTGGAGAGCTACAGATCTGTGACGCTAATCTCAGTTTTCCCCAAGCAGCTGGAGTATGCGTTTTTCAGTTGACTAGAGAGAGCTAAACATTTTGTCTCACCATTCCAGTTCGGCTTTAGGCACGAATGTTTCACCATGTCAGCAATGTAATATTTTTATGAGAGACTAACAGGTGGTATGGAGTATGGAACAAAAAAGAGTGGTCTGCTGTTTTTTTTGCTATCTCAACAGGGCATTTGTTGTGCTGATATATCCCGGTTTTTGGATAAGATAGAGATGTACGGGATTAGAGTCCCTTCACTTGCCTGGTTATTGAGTTTTCTAATAGATAGAAAACGATTTGTAATGCAGTTACTGTTCCACGAAACATAGTTGTATACATCAGACGTGCTGTCAATCAACACTGGTATTCCCCAGGGCTCGCTATTGAGGCTCTTTCTGTTTACAACCTATATCAGAGACCTTATCAATAAGATAGATCTAAACTGGACCGTGGCTCTGTTGACATGACAACAATACGGACAACAAAACTATATATATTCTTCAGTGATTCAGCAATAATTTGCTTTTCCTCAATGGCTCTAAGATGAGATTCGGCACTAACAAACCAAATTTAAGCATCACTCTGAAAATGGGGAACGGCGTTATTTCCAGAGCAACATCCACTAAATTTTTGGGATTAACTTTGTATGAGAACTTTATATGGGATAATCAGTGTACCGCATTCTGCTCCAGACTCGGTAACTTTTGTTTTTTCAATCAGGAATATATAGACTATTTTATACGATAGACAACTGTTGTATGTTTACAATGCTTATATAGGATCTCGGTTGCATTATGGCATCTACTTTTGGGGTGCACCCGGTGCCTCTAGTAGTTTATTATTGTCCCAGAAATGTGTCATTCGCTGTTTGTCAGGTAGGTTGCTTTGGCATGCCTTGAGTTAATTTGGGTTAGTTTTTGTTGGGTTTGCCTCGAATCTAACAGAGGGTAATTCATGGTGTTTTAATATTTGAAGACACCTGGCAATAAGTGGAATATTTAGCTTGTCCTGAAAATAGGACAGCGATTTAAGCGGTCAGCTTACTACGCTCCCTGGCTCGATCCAGGGTTATAATGATTTAATACCTATCGGGGTGTTTCGTTATGAAATCTATAAATTTACTTTTCAGAATAGAAGCAAGTTTAATAACAGTGATATCCACGAATATTACACACGTAAAAAATATGATTTTCACACAGCGAAGTGTCGTTTAAATGCCCACATCAGGTCTGTTAGTTTTTAATGAATGGCCATATGGCTTTAAGCTTCTAAATAATTGTAAAAGCTTTAAAAAACAGTTGAAAAGTTTTTTTTAAACAGAATGAACTCTATGATCTAAATGAACATAATAGCGAATTTTAAAATATGTTTTAAGTTTTTTTTTGTATGTGCTTTCATTTTAACTGCCTTTGCGTTTTATAATTTTTAAGTATAGTGGATTATTATTATTGGATTATACATTTAATCACTATCTGGCGCATTTCACACTTGCCTGTACATGCCATTGGAAATAAAGGGAGTTTATTATTATTATCAATATTATTGTCATTATTTTTTGAAACTGTTGAGACAGCATTGTTTTAGTTTGGTGTTACGAGATGATATTTATTTGAATTGTAAAATTTATTTACTCTGGCTTTGAAAGTTGTATTTATATGGATAATTCTTGAACTTCAAAGCTTTTCTAATGCTTTTCTTCAGGGTCAGAAAGTTATATGGCCTTGTCTGCTAATTCAAAAATAACAATTTTTTTAGAAAGAAAATTTATAAAAATAAATTGCTAATTAGTTGGTTTGTATTTGAATAATTTTAAAGCCTCAAAATATGACTCATATTCCTCCACCAAAGATTTTAAGTATATCATTTTCTGCTTCTCAAAGTGATAGGCTTTTAACTTTCTGAAGTACCTGCTACCGCTAGTAATTTAAGCTTGTCGAAATGTGGAGAATTCCTTCATATTATATTTTTGTCGACCTAGATATAAATAAATATATTAGGTACCCTATATTACCATGCAACTAGCATAAATGCGGAACTTGGTACTACGATTTTATTCAACTGAAAATACCTGTTACTACTTATATCTTAATCTCATAAATTAAAAGCTGAAACGAAGTATTATTAGTCTCGTCATCATTTCCGCTTCAGTCTTATTCAGACAAAAATATTTAATATTTTTACTTGAATTTAGTGGAAATGGCGAAAATGGAGCTTGCACACTATTTCTGCCACTGAACTAAAAAACGGTATAAATATGCAAATTTACTATTTGCTCAATTTAACTACATTCATTTCCTGCGCTAATGAAGCTCTTTATTACGCTTGCCATAATGTATCATAGTTATATATACTATATCTTCATTAGGCGTATTTAAATTATTTTTAACGGCAGGCAAATATATATTTTTTGTGTGTTATGCCCATATTCCTCTTTGGTATGATGAAGTAGAAACGTATCATTCCTAGCTAAGTTAGGTATAAATTTATTCTAATGGCAGATCTAGAA